>JANTCA010018329.1:0-14603 GCA_024741275.1 Chironex yamaguchii
TTTCTTGATAATGGCGTCATGATGACACCGAAACGTCGAAATCTATACTTATCCTTTATTTTTGCCTGTTTATGCTATTGTAATATTACAAGTGATTCAATCGAAGCTTAACATCTAACTCTGTTCTTGTGCATGTTATTACCAATATAGCTTGTCTTTACACATATTTTTACTGGCATTATCTTCTACGTCTCTTTGCAGATAAAATAGAGGACACTGTCCTCCATACAGGAGTTGACGATGCCACCTTATTTCATGCGTGCAGAAGAAAGTAACTTTGATGACACGAACAACACTTAAGTATCTCGACCAATTTGCCAGAAAAGACAAGCTGCTCGAATAATATTTGTGCAACATGACCAAAACAAAAATGTTTGTTCCTAATAACAATGATCATAATGTCATCACCAATTAAAATTATTTGTACCACTTTACAACAAGTGACATGGTGGTCTTAATTGTTCTCAGAATGGTAGAACATTCATCTCTAAACATAGAATAAACAAATATTTTGCAACAATGTCAAATATTTAAACTTTTTGATAGCAATCGTTATCTCATAATTAAATTTGATTACATAACTGCTTCTATGTCACAGACTTCTCAAGATATTGCCTACCTCTATCCACACTATGTTGACCAACTACATAACTGTGTGATCTTAAAGATGACGTTAAAACCCACCTTTGCAATTTTGCTAAGATGTTGATTTTGAACTAGAGCAGAGCGAAATTTAGACAGATCTCCTTCAGATTTTTCGCTAAACATGTTAAAAAGTCGCGTACTAAAAAGGAACATAATTTGAGAATACCTGTGAACAGAATTTATTTTGCTGTCTCGTCTCTTAACAACGCAGAAACGTAAAAAAACTAACAGCATACAACAAATACTTCAAATAAAAGCCATCATGCGGTAAAAAAACTAGCAGTAAGATTATAAGCCGCAAAGCAAATAAAATGTAGCACTGTATATGTAACCTTCAAGGTAGCACATCCCAAGAGATTTCAGAATTTTATCTATTTACAGTATAACCATTTAATCGTTGTCTTGTTCAGACGAAGGGAAACCTTATCAACATAAGGCAAATACTTTCAAAGAACATTTCTCACACGATGAAAAAACAAAGGAAGCTAGAGGTAACTCACGTAGAATACTATTGTTTTAATCAAAGTCAATGACACTGGTTTTAATCTAAACTCTTGTTTCCGATCTGTCAGTACCCCCTACGTCCTACGTCCTACGTCCCCTTAACAAATCACAACTTGTTCTTCTATTTCTTTTATAATGTTGATCCTACCAAATCACTTCCTTCGCCCGTCGCGCAAAGCAATATGGGAGGAGATATAAATTAAAGACGGGGGCTTACCGACATTTACTCTTTTGTCACAGACAAACCACAATAGTAGACCCTGTGACCAAAAGCTAGTAGTCCTTTGTTTAGCCAAAACAGTAAAAAATCGCAACACTGTGCGTTAATTACAAACAAGTATATCCAAAAAGCACAGAATTTTATCTATGTGCAGTATAAACATTTGATTGTTGTGAAACATAGCTTTGGAACAAATGGTGCAGAAATTGTAGCTGAAAAAGCTAAACACCACAAAACGTTAGGAAAGGTTTACATAGGCACAATAACAATTAGTCCTTACAGGCACATTTTAAACAACACCTAAGTATCAAAATACTTACCAACACACGACATCAAGAACAGCATCGCCAAGAAATTCCAAAACCTCATTATATTTCAAGCTACAAATACACAAGAGAAAGGAAAAACAACACAGTGCTAGTCCAGCAATGGAAAGGAGAATAAGTTGGCAACAGAGATAGAGTGAGGAGTGCTCGTAATGCGGTAGAAAACAACTGCTAACTAGGAGCACTTGGAGAGCGCAAACCTCTACCAAGCCAGTATTATTATTTAAACAACAGGGGTTGTCCCACAATGGTTTCCTTGCTAGTTACTCTCATGAAGATAAAATTACCAAATATGTTAACTTGGTTATTCCTTACGAGCACTTTGAAGGTTTCATTGCCGAAAAAGTGACCCAGAATCGAGGATTTCATTCCGAACATCCCCACGGTTAAATTATGTGTTCCTTAGTCCAAGTCAAACACTTCCTGAAAATTTCCACAAAATCCATCCATACGTTTTTGAGTTGTTGTGCTTAGAAACAGAGAGACAAACAAACCCTGAAAAACATAACCTGCTGGCGGACGTAATAAACTGTGCAATAACGCATATCACAATAATGTACAAATTGCTATCACACGCAATATAATGATGCACAAAAGCCTGAAACCAAGTGCAGATAGTATCACTCAGGGGAGCGCGTGTACCTTGGATGGATGGATGGATGGATGGATGGGGTGCACTTAGATGTTTAGGTAGGAATCACGTGGAATGAACACTAACGACCTCTGATGTAAGCAAGTAAAAGACAGCAACAGTTTTAGCGGCAAAAATGCAACCATTGCTTGGCCATGTGTCTTGGGGTGCTCTAAAACACAAAAGTCAAGGGACATGTGAGAAAGACTCGACACTACGTTTGTACACAGCACACTAACTCACAACCAAGGGATCTTAATAAGAATTTGGAAATATGTTAGCCATAGGGTATTAGTTATCTGGCAATGCCGATTAAACAGAAAGCATTGACGATGCCAACTAAGAAATCTTCTTAAAGTAAAAATATCCTTACCTTGAGATACATTCCGTTGGACTGGCGAAATTGGACATAGTGTCGAAGAAATTCAAAATACCTTGTATGTGAGGAAAAATTTCTAGTGTAATACTTGATCGAAATAAATACCGAGGCAGAGGAAGGAGGAGAGATATTATTTAAAAATGCAGTTGTAGAACGGGATGTATTATTACAGTCATATAGAAAGACATAAAATATTCTGATTACAATAATACAAAAATGAACCAAGTGAAACTTTTGTTATAAAAATGAATGGATTGTGCAAGACTATAAAGTTGATGGTGCCTTAGCAAAACATAATATTGTGGAGACCATCACATCAGATCTCCTGAATGCAAAATGCAAGAGAAAAAACCGGAAACTGCATTGAGCATTTGAGGAGAAATTATAAAACCTGATCAAGTGGGAAGCATGGACGCTCTACAATATGTCTGTCCGGCCAATTGCTCCGTAAATCAGTCAACATGAGTAATCATAGAGTGATAAGACATTGAAAATAACATTGCATGCAATGCTACGAGTGTGTTGTTGCATTATTATGCATATGCAACATTTGCAATACATTCGACATACACTCCAGAAATAAAAATACAAAAATTGCAATCATCTGTTCATAATACTGTAGATGGCATTCCATCAATGGCATAAATGATTAACAGTAATACTGTCTATGACATCCAAAGAAATACTGCTGTAAATTCAAAATAATAATATTTTACATGATATTGAGAATAGCCATGATACAAATTTATAACAAATAATAATACTGCACACAATACAACAACACAAAGATAGAGACGACAACTAATAGAAAGATCGCGATATGATAAGGAAGATTAAACTGAACTTAAACGTGAAGACGAAAACGATAGCGACAGTCAATGGAAGAATAGAAAAGGAAGTCAACAACAACACGTGAAACGACACTACACGAAAAGAGGAAGGTGATCAATAATTGGAGTAGTCGAAGAAGACAGGAATGCCGACCACCAAGGACAAAAAACAAAGATAGAAATGAAGAGAACCAAAAAAGAGTAATGTCGGCAACAATGACTTATGGACGCTGATACAGCCAGAAGAAAATTTGACCACGAAAATGAAAACGTTGTTGATTATATGACTATTGCAATGGCAACTCACATTCTAGTGAAGATCAAGAGAAAGTAAAAGACGAAAACAGGGAGCAACAGGCATGCACTGAAAAGTTACATCGGAATAACGATAAAGAAGTTATACATCGAGCAGACAAAATCACATATGATAATCAAGATAGGGTACGATTAAGGCTACAACGCTACTCGGGAGATCATGTTTCAAAATATGTTTTGAAGGATTATTTAAGGAGCTGCAGTAAGGTTTCGGCTTTATGAGTTCTGGTAGCATATGGTGTAGGTATGTTTTTAAAACCAACGAGCGAAATCGTAGTCACTTGCAATCAGAAAAAGTGGTACGTCTCCAAACTGTAGTTACTTCTGTGACTCAGGAGTGTTGCAACATCACAAGCACGCACCTACAAAATGTCGTCAGCCTGACTTGTAACTATGGATACCAGACTTTCTTAAAATCTGTTTTTGTTAATGCTATGCAAACGTAACTAGAGCAATATCAGAGTGATTATTTAGCAGTAGGTATTTTTTAAAAGTACGGTAATCACTTGATGAAGTCCCACGCAAACTAAATTTGCAGCTATTACAACAGTTATTTACTGAACCGTTTACGCAATCTGGACATATTCTGATGTAATGACTATGCCATCTGATGATGTCCATTAATTAAAGAATTCATGTCTTTCTTTGCTTGTTATATTGATTAGAAATTGAAAAGAACATTTGGTGTGAGCTACGGCCGTACACAAGGGTATCTGGCAATTGTATGCATAAAATTATGATTTATAGTATAATTCTACGAGAAAATAATCTTACGAAAGAGCGAAATAAAGTAGTATAATCCTCTCGCTGTTGTCTATTAGCTCACTTGCCTCACGTCTGCTCAAGTAGGGAGCACAACGTTGATCGAATGGACGTACAATATGCAACTTACAACTTTAAAGAAACGAAAGACAGTTACTAAAATAAGACTGTTTTCACTTTTTCATCTTTTCGAGATCAATTTTTGGACCTACTACGCACTTTCCCACGACTGCATAGGATTTTTACCTTTCTTTCTCCTGCGACTTTCATCATGAACACCAAACATAGGTTGCCTTAGCCCACAATTGATTGATGAATTCAGAATATGCCCATGAGTTGTACCATAGACACTTTGGTACGAATGGTGAGTTAAACTAATCTACAAAGGCAATTAAAACAAAAAAATGAAACAACATAAAAATAACAACATATATATAGAGAGAACAAATTCGAAGATCGTCAATAGAAATCAAGAAGACAAATTAACAAACAAACAGTTAAAAACGTATAAAACGAGGTTCAAATGTCAGTTCAAGGTTAGCATGAACTTGTTATAGCGAAAGGTCCATTCCTTCATCCCCATCAATCCTCTACGATGTAACTATTATGCAAAAGTTTTAATAAAGAGAGGCAGGGGTATTTATATTCAGATTGTAAAAGGCAAAGTGCCTTGGAAACGGAAGTATAATAGAGCAAACACCACCATCATTTCGAACCTAGTATTTCTGGCGGTGTCATCCTTTTGGTAATGATAACACATGATAAATGTTATAGAAATCCTCAAAATCAGACGTCAACGCTAAAAACCAATGTGCCAACCGGACACAAAGGCTTAGTGACGGACATCAAGTCCTTGCAATCACGGGCCGAAACCCAAACGTAGGCAAGGCGAAATTTATTAACCCTTATTTCTGTCTCGGCTTGAGCCTGTATCAGTGTCAGATATACGTATTATCTCAGCAGACACAAGTGCTTTGATTTATATTTGTCAAACGTGGAGCATTGCCGGGATGCCTACACTAAGTTGGGGCCAAAGAGATTCGAACTTGCAATTCTCAGACAGAACAACAAACACTAAAACCGATTTGTCATCCCGACAATAAGATCAGGTAAGCAACACTTCAAGTTCTTGGTACACACAATTTTAGTAAAGAGATAACAAGTATGCTAACTTATTATAAAAAGTAATAACATTTCTCACCTCAAGCAGTGATCGGTTTATAAATCTGTGATTCAACCGTTCCTCTAAGCTTGCAAGATGCCAGTGATATAAAATATGATGTGAAATTGCCGGTAGGAGTAATGCATTCTACAAAGAAACATGAAGCAAGACCAAGACAATCAGTAGGTCACATAGATAAATATCAGGAGATATCAAGAATTGGAAGCAATGAAACAATGCGATTATTTAGCATTATACAAAATAGCTGCTGCTTCACAAGATCAAAAGTAGTAGATTCGTTTTCTGGACCCAAAGGAGGATGAAAAATGATTTGTTTTCAAAAATGGTGTTTCTTAACTTCACCTCAATTTGTCCGTTGCTGTAGTCTAGTAAACACCTTTCAATTTTATATCCTACTGGCAACGATGTCTGACGCCCGCACGTCAAAATTTGTCTGTGAAGCAACAAGATAAGTGAAGCAAGAAGATAAGTGAAGCAAAAAATAATGGATCTGTCCGGCTTCTTTCTGAACAATTTAGTAGCGTATCAAACACTCCCCTTGTAAACTGTGCTCTAAATGACCTGGCTCTTACTAACCTGACAAACATCAGCTCCTATGCCAGTCTTCCAAAATCCTTTACTACTAATGAAGATATCAATGTCCTTTTGTTTGTGCCTGCCGAATGTAGAAAAATGTTTCAAGTATAAGTACTCCAAAACCAAGTAATATCGGGATATGTTTAAATAAAAGCGTAAGATACCAACAGCTGAATACTTGTGATAGATCAAGTCTTTGGATGATAAAAGTAGAGAATCAAACTGATAAAAAAAGGATGGTTGACAGAAGTTGAAAGTAACAAGAATTCTCCTCTTTCATAATATGTTACAGTTCACAGTAGGGGTGGGTGCCACTCTTATTCTTTAGTCACCTATATAACCTCTTCCCAAACAGTACGGGTACACATTCTACTGGCCTCGAAAGCCTAAGTAAACAAAAGTATCTGCAAGAAGAATCCAACTCCGATGTTTCAATTTGAATGCAAGGCCATAATGATACAAGGAGAAAAAAGGCGGCGCCAGTTCAAATATACGAGTAAGCTGATAAATCATCATAACTGATTTGTTCAAGCAATATGCACATCGTATCCTTATAAAGAAAGGAATCAAATTGTGTGCCGTTCGTACTATAAGACTCTCCACTTTACGTCCTTCCCAATCACGTTTCAGTTAAGCTTAATTGAGAAGTCAATTTCTTCCCAAGAACATACCAGATTACTTCCACTTTACTTTACTTAAACACCTACTGTGTGCAATTCAAGATGGTCGTTTTTCCCGTTAAATTTCGTTGGTCTGATAAACTTCGAGAATTGCATCATAACTTATACAGTCAAAAAAGAGCAATACATACCTGCACATGCGATCCAGAAGCCTCTACGTCACAATAATTGTAATAAAAAGGCCAGAGGTAAGAATGAATAAATAAGGATGCAACTTGCATATTCACATGTGACAGTAACATTTTGGGTTCATTAACTCATTCTTTAACTTACAAAAGCACGAAATAGATGTTTAAACTTCAAATATAGATACTGGCATAGAGACCAAATTTTGTGTCATCAGATATCTTACGAGACGGCAAACGTATAACACCTATATTCTAAATAACATGAGCAGCCATGTTTTGCGATATATCACGTGCAAATAGAGCATTACAACCACACCTGCATTAACAGGGAGCCAAGGAAAATCAAATTCGCGACAACCTGACTTAAAAAACACACGTCAACCCAATGTACCATTCATTTGAGCTGCTTAGCGCAGTAAATTTTGCATGTCATGCGTTCGAGGTTCGATGATCTGTTGGTTACTTCCATCCATTGTAAGTCCTTGCTTTTACAATTCCAAGGCATCACAACATATATGCCTTTGTGTCTGTCAACTTTCAAATGCCGTTCAACCGAATGTTTTGATACTTACTCAATATTGATTTTTGCCATCCATATTTCACAAAGTGCCTTCAACATGCAAAGAATGTTGAACCATTTTGGACAAAAGCAAAATAGAATTAAACTTAGCAAACGTAACTAGATTTCAGCCAACTCCAAAGTCATAAATTATATCCAATGTCCATAGTTTTATGTTCCTGCTCCTTGTGTTCCTCAGGAATGTACAACCACGGCTGGTGCATCAAGGAGGCAAACAGCTGGTTGATTTAAGTAATTCTATACCTTATCGGCTTAGTTGAAGCTATGGATGAAGTGGCCTGTCATATCTTGAGTCGGAGTGACCCTCCTCGCTTGTCAAGCGACACTGTAGCTCAGAAGGTCTTACAACTCAAGACACGACAAATATCTTTCGCCCATAAAAGGTTGATCTTCCTAACACCGGGAAAACGGCAAAAGCTAAGAGGGCAACTCTTGTGAAATGACAAAACCTTCTCAAGAAAAGGAGTAGCGTATCGCTTTTTGTTCAAGTAATCCTGGTGAGAAATGCTGATTGAAAAACTATGCTCAAGCAAGAGTAGCAATTACTTTCATCCAGGAGTAATAGGGTTTCTTAATACAATGATCACCCCCATTGCACAATCGAACAAACAAACAGACAGACACGACAATCACCTAGTCCACTTCACTATATGTTTCTATAGTTGTGTGTACTGAAACCGATAAAGTCTAAATATCAATGATAACAGCTGCACACTGGATAAATGTGGAGCTACAATGCAATAAACTAAATATAAGAGTTGCAAATGTAATGATCGTTTGGTGAAAATGATAAGACAGAAATTTCACAAACTTGCAAATCCAAAATTCACGTTTGCATTGTTTCTTTTACCATAACCAACAATATCATGTAAAATTTACATTGTTTCATCACACAGGGTTAAGGGAATACCCAGATAGAATGGAAATATACCTGATTCTGTCACACAAACGAAAGGATTACACAGATTGAAAGAAGAACTATTAAGACTGCTCAACTTCGGCATTTTTAATACGTAGTACATGATAAGTGTATCGCAAGGAATAGATGAGATTTACCTGACATTCAGCTAGCTTCCGTCTGTCGTCCTCTGCATCAGCCCTGAGACAAGAAATCGCAAATCATGACAACCGTTACAACAAGAAATACAGAATCGTTAAATCCAATTTTGAAAACTGTCCTCCTTTGCAATGAGGTAATAATATGAAAAACGTTACATTTTTGACTGAATGAGAAGACAATAGCGTGACTTTCCTGAGTAAAACGCCAATGATATCACAAATGACAAAAGAAGACTTATAACTAACATGTTAATGGAATGTTATTTGTCACTGAGATGGTTTTAATATACAAAATAAAAACAACGGTATTCCGTACAAATAAAAGAGTGACCTATATTTCTAAGCATGAATTTTGCTCATTTTGCTGACAACAGTATGCCTTCCCTTCAAAACAACGACAACAATGTACTTAAGGACATCCAATCGTACAAAAATACAAAGTGTCAAATACATTCTATACACAGTGATATTAAAGAAATCAAACAATGCTTTAGCAATGCTTTAAACAAAACTAATGCGTTTGTTTTACGTTACACATATACAATATGTCAACCTTATATATTATGTTCATACCTCTTGTTGACTCGTTTAGATAAACTCTTGCATTTTGACAACAATGAGCGATAGCTATTAAGGAGGAGGAAATGCAGTGTGAGTATCCAAAGGACTTTAAATAGACTCTGATACCCACGCTCACTAAAAGCCAAAATCTCTTGGAAAGAATTCGATTTAATCTAACACAGTACGTAGGGTAATTTACAGAATAGCAAAGAAGCCACCATTTTTATACTGGTGGTCGATGTTTACTTGATAGAGGAGATCAATCGAAGAATTATAGATGAAGTCAAATTTAAGCCCTTGAATTTTCATTTCTTTGAAATCAATTTGGTTCTAAACAGCAGAGTCTGCGAACAAAAGTTCTATATGTGAGCAGATTACGATAATTATCAATTTTGATAACAAAAACATGTGCATAAATCACCATACAATGAAGCACGATATTCATTTGCATTTAAAAGATTTGCATGGTCAAGATAGCTAGAAAGACGAAAATAAGAAAAAACAAAACAGTGTATTATACAAACGTGGAAATGAAAATATGAGTTAAGCCTGGGAAAACAATTTACTCACAACAAAGTTTCAAATTGTATTTTTTCACGACTGCTGACGAACCTATTCAATCCGAAAACTGAACTAATGCGTTGACAGCACATTTATATCAGCAGCTCACCAAAAAATCAGTATTCAAATAGAAATGATCAGATAATGATCAAATGTATTTACACACAAAACCCAAGGATGTACCTTTTTGATCCAACAAAACTGAACTTATATCTGTTCATGCCAAGATGAAAAATTACAGGAAATTGCTAGGGACGATAGACATAAGAAATGGATGTCATGAAAATTTCTATAAATATGGAATACTTTTAAATCGCCTGGAAAATTTGCGACGTCGTGCTAAAAATAGTTAAAAACGTTTTTCGTCTGACACTCTCAGAGTATCAATCGTCAGAAATGAAAGTATATGGCAAGCTTTTTTATGTAACGAAACTTGCCAATCATAAACAAGAAAGGAAAAGAACAAACAGAAAATGAAGAAACAAAGCATTCTTGGAAGACTTTGTGCCTCCAGAGTACCGGTTTTCTTGTTTAATGTAGACAGGCTCAATTACACTTAGATGAAAGGACGATCTAGCTGTGCCAATTATCCACGAAATTCAGTACTCTAAAGGCAGAAAGAGTTGGCTTTTTGCACTTGGACTCTTCCAATAATGCTTTCTTTCTTCATTTACTCTTCGTTTTTTCATCCTTGTTTATGATTGGCTAGTTTTGCTACATGTTTCGTATAAATAGGTTGTCATATACATATACCTTCCTTTCTGACGATTCATACTCTTAAGAGCGTCAGACGAAATTTTCAAGGCGATTAACATCCTACCCTTAAACTTGGTATAAGGATAGAACAAAAAACGAAGAAATAAAGCACTATTGGAAGAATCCAAGTGAAAAAACGAAAAAAGCTTCAAGTATGTTTTTAGCACAAGGTCGCAAATTTTCAAATTGATTTTCAAGTTTTGTACCACAAAACGATTGCTTTAGGAATACTTTTAATTTCCTGGCATAGAGAGAGAAAATAAAAAAAACTTTGAAAGAAGTAGCATGTAAACACCAGAATAAACAACCTGTTTGAAATTGATTTGAAATTTGAGATATTACATGAGCTAAGAATTACCGTATCGGTTCAAAAAGAGTTAACTACAAGTGTTCCACGCGAATAAATTTTCATTCGGCCAAATTGGCCACAAGTTAACAAAACTGTAAGATGACAGAATGTTTGCAGATTTGTTCCATGAAACGACAATAACTTTAACAAAGTTCAGACATTCGCCTTGTAACTAGTGAGATTGAAGTAAATATTGAGGATGATAATGGTGGTGCTAAAGACATAAAGAAACAAAGAAAGAAAATTGAAAAGAAAAGACAGGTTGAAAATGACTAAAGCCACGTAAAAGTTGAAAAACCTACATCGGTTGGCAGTGGCTAAAGTCATGTAAAAATTGAAAGAAAAGATCCGTTGAAAACGACTAAATCCACGTAAAAGTTGAAAAAACTAGATCGGTTGGAGGTGGCTAAAGTCATGTAAAAATTGAAAGAAAAGACCCGTTAAAAATGACTAAATCCACGTAAAAGTTGAAAAAACTAGATCGGTTGGAGGTGGCTAAAGTCATGTAAAAATTGAAAGAAAAGACCCGTTGAAAGTGATTAAATCAAATATCTTACATCTCCAGTTTTCTCAAAGGGATCCAGGACAGCATCCTCACTTTCATAAATGTCATCCACTCTAATACATCTTGGTCTCTTTACGTGAAAATATACCAATAATCAGTCACGAGAGAGTACAAAAGATGAAGACAAAATTAAATAAATTATGAAATCTAAAAGAATGCGATTTATGGAATATGAAAAAAAGTAGAGGGACTAGACATCAACAAAGCTATATAACAATATTCATAAATATAAATAATACCTCCAACTTCATCTATTGGCAAAATGTGCAGGCTTTATATGATCTACGGGGTATTGTATACATTTGCCCTTAACTTACAAGACATGCAACATTTACCCTCTTATTACTAATAATTAAAACATATATTTGAACACAATGGACAGATCAGCTGTTTCAGTGTGTTTAAAAGCCATTTATAAAAATTACAGTACTTGCTTTAAACTATGAACTCTGGAAGGGCTAACCGACCGGCGTATCATGTACAATTGATCAATGTCATTTACTGTTTTACTATGAAATATATAGTAATGAGTTTGACAGTGTTCTTTACACAATATAAGGGTGTTTACAGCAATTATCAGAACACACAAAGGCCAATCAATATGTCGCCAAATCAAGTGAAACCTCTCTGGTTCTTCCGAGCTGCACATCTTTCCCCCTTGCATTTGGAACATATCAACCATACCTTCTCACATGAATAGCGAATGAACCATATCACACTGACTTAATACCTTGTCTGGCTTAACAACTATATAATCCCTAAGTCTTCGTGAGAAATCCGGTAACCAATCGCGTGCATTGACCAATGGTGACTACAAAGCAAAACAATCCACACCTAATGAATATTACAGAAACCCAAAATTAAAAAAAGAAAACAAGTATGTAAAATATTTAAGCAGACACATTAATGCTTTGATCTAGATTACTAATTTTCAGAAAAGCTGCACTGAGGCGGTTAGCTCAGTAGGAGACGCGTCAGATTTCGAGTCATAAACCCAAGTAACAAGTTCCAGTAATCATAATTATAACCTTACTACACTGTATTAAGAACAAGCAGAGCAGATGATTGTCATTAGTGTCAGGGACCATGACAGTCAGACTAACGTATTAATTTATCAATATTAGTAAGATATTAGACTGTCTTTAATTCCAAGATCCAAATTTCAGTCCATTGGAAATGGCTTGTTTATTACTGCGCTTTGTGCTCGACTTTTTAGTAAACGATACGGTCCTGAATGCAATTATAATGGCAAATTAGAAAACAAATAATTGCTTCGGTGGGAACATCCAAAAACGAGCATGGATTCACTCTAAAAATTAAAAAATGTTAAAAATTTAGATACAATAACAACGGCGTGGTTCCTTACTTCCTTGATTACATCCTGTTAGATAAAGACATCGGAATATCCGTATAGCACGTACACAGTATAACCCCTAAATATCGACACCCGATCCCCCCTATACGCACCCGTAAGCTTTTGGCATAATGACTTGCCACTCGATGTAAAGGATACCTGTCTATTAACGTGGCAAGCAACTGTGACTCCTGTGATGCCTGCAAAGGCACATTTACAATCACTCATCTCAACATTGTCTGTAGAGTCAACCTTTGGTTTACATTGCAAATTAGGGCGTGCAGAACTAATTCGCAGTTCTCGAGCATGAGTGACTTAAAAAGAGTGAACAACTAGTTGAACAAGACTGGTCAGCCAAGATCTTAACCACGATGTTTTGTGCAATTGTGCTAGCTCAGGCATCCAGTGGCTTCTCGAAAGTTTCGTCGTACTCAATTTCCATCACATGGCTTGAGGGACCCGTCGCATCTGGTTGTCGGACACTTTCCAATCGTGCCACGAGGCGGATTCGAACCCAGAACCTACTCAGCAGAACGCAAGCGCTATAACCACTCCGCCACTCACCCAATTAATGCTTTTGTCATACACTCTCCCTCTTAGGTACTTTATGGAAGTCCCCTCTATTTGCATACGATGCCACATATTGTAACCGACTATACAAGAAGTAGTTCATCCTTATAAGGTATATATGTATAGCAACTTAACAGTCCTAGAATAATCCAATATTCAAAATTCAATTAGTGCTAATTTAACTTCCCAGGTTAACACGTAAGGCAAATTACAAGTTAAATAACAGAAACAGAATGTCGGAAAGTAAGGTGGAAAGAGATACTACCTCAAATAGCAAACTAAAACTATTTAATAGGTGTTCCAAAACGACATCCATTCCCAGCATTTCACGTTGATCGGAATCTAAGTCCGAAAAACAAACATATATTAAGAGACTTGAAATTCTAGAAACGAAATAAGTTAATATATTCTGCTCCATTTAAACTCTGCTCCCAACCATGATTTTAGCCTCAAAGTGTGCAAGGTTTCATAAAAAAATTCAAAGAAAAGCCAAACACAGAAAGCCTCACTACAAAAAGCGTATTAGGACTTTATAAGTACGAGTTAACGTACCATCACAAATTATTCTGGCCCTGACTTATACTGTGTAGTTACCAACTAAATATACTTCTTCTTGCATCGGTTGATCTTTACCAGAGGTAGAGATAACTACATTACAAATTCATGTACTATATTTTTATACATACTATTGAACTCACACCAAAATGATGTAGGATGCATCTTTGACTTACCTGGACAAAACCACATGTATCTAGGCATAAAATGAAAATATCTGCATAAACCCGGCCGTCTCGAATCTAAAGAAACACAAAGAGACAACTGCATTGACGCATGAAGCAGGAAATTAAGTTGGAAAACTCTCTTGTGCACACTAAGCTTATATGTATAAAATAGCTGATGCCAGCGGCAATAAATCGACTTAAACGATAAAATAACAGCGCCCAGATTCAAATACAAGTTACCTACAAGGCAGAATGCCATAGCACACTAAACTTATATGTATAAAATAGCTGATGCCAGCGGCAATAAATCGACTTAAACGATAAAATAACAGCGCCCAGATTCAAAT
>JANTCA010018340.1:0-24661 GCA_024741275.1 Chironex yamaguchii
CAACTAGAATATGTAGATGAAGCTAATGCATTGGCCATAACAACAGCATGTTAGAGAAGCTGGTTTACATACCGCCAGTGCTATCAAATGCAAGTAAAAGTTCTTCAACAAAATCAAATACGGAAAACACCTCTGGTAGACGGGTACGGAGGTGTCGAACAATATCCTCATGACACTGGATTGTCTAGCATCCAAAAACTACAGATGAAGGGAATGTTGGCCGATGTGGTCATACCTTTGAGAAAGAAAGGCTTGGAGAACTACAAACTAGCCAAATCGGTTTCCCGCGTGTGAATAGCAGCATAAAAACCGTGCATGGTTAAAAACAACAACCACAGACTATCGTGTCCTCGGGGCAATTTGTCGAACGCAAAAATGGGCCAAAATGCTTTTGCGAAACCATGATATCATCAAAAGGACTTGGCTTGTTTTCATTGATTTTTGTAGAAACCATCAAATGACTGACGGTGGAAGTAGTCATTCCGGTCGCCAATTTGTAGTATTGGACAGCAGATGAACAGTATATTTCCCAATACAAGTATATTCACAAATGCAGAAGTAAAGGACAAGATTACAGAGAAATTTTGGGTTTTTTACTAAGGGCTATTTCACAGACTTACAGGTTACGTAATTACCATATACGAGTTCCGGACCTTATTCATGTAAATTAGCACATTCCTGTGTCTTTGTTAGTCTTACCCCATACCTAAGAAATGTTACTGCTATGGGACAGCATCGTCTACAGTAAGTAAGCCACCCAGTGCCACCCTGTATTGTGATTACCTTTTTTCAGTTGATGCAAAAGCAAGGTCTGAATTTCATCTTGGTGCTCTGCAGGCAGTTTAAATTATGAAGCATAGACCTAGCCTCTGAAGACAGAATTTTTAGTTCCACTGCGGTTGTTCCAGTTGTTTATTCTGTTTTTGCTATTGTTTGTTTCCTTGGTGTTTATCTTATCTTCATACCTTTCCTTCTGTTTTAATTCCTTTGTACATTTTCTCTTTTCTATTCCCTCTCAATCATTGGTTGGTTTCCTTCTTATTGGTCTATATTGGTCTTATTCTTATTTTTTATCCTGCCTTACTCTACAGATTCTATTATGGTCTCCGTTACTATTTCCTGATGTAAGACGTAAAGCTTTATAGATTTCCATTTTACATAAAACAGTTTTTAATTTTTGTACCATAAACTATCTTTAGAACATCATTGTCACTGTGTTAAAAGAATAGAATGCGAAACAAATTGACAAGTACAGCAGCAACACACTTCAAATAAACATAAGAACCAGGTTAATAATTTGAAAGAAAAAACATTTATCTATTAAACCAATTTCCTGGTTTTGTCTAACACTGTCTAACATTTAGTAATTGTTCTTCAGATGCGAATTGGTTTTAACGAAACGTGAGGAAATTTGTTTGATGGTTAAATTCGTGTCTCTTTCACTGAATTATCAAATAGTCGAATTATCAGCCTGGTTCTTATTTTTATTAGATTACGTTTTCCACGTGGCACATTAAAAGTTACTAACCAATGCCGCCACAATGTTGCAAGGTTCCTGAAGGTAGTGCTGACCATGGAGATGGTTCTGTTCGAATTTCTTTAAAACAAAACTGCAAGGAAACCTGCTCTCAAGCTATAAGAGCTGTAACAGTTGTAGGAACGTCTTAAATGATATATCCTGCCCTTATCTCAAGCAATCACATTGACTATTGCACATATGACATCGTCTCTTGCGTCCAAGCATTCTCATTTTATCTGGAAAACTCTATTGCCAATCTCAATCAATTCCACGGGGTGTTAGGTAGGGTAGTACCTGAGGTAGTAAGACTGTCGGCCCCTAACAGGCAGTTCTCCTACCATCTGAGCCTTGTCTGGTACTCGCCTCACTTCTGCCTCCCAGTCCCAAGTTTGGGACTTGCCTGTCCATAGCATGTAAGACTGACCCAGAGGTCCAACGGTCATGATAGCAGTAACAGTAACTGGTGTGGAGTGCATGTGAAGGCACATTAGGAACTGTGGTTATCCACTGCAAACACCATGTCCCCTGATGTCTCGACCCCATCCTGTCCCTTGACACAGATAGGATGCCAACTCGGCACAACATGGTGCACTGCTTACTTTGAATGCCTGACAAATGATCTAGAATTAGTGCCCTAAACATAACCCTACCCTGGTTAGCTTGCCGCTGTCAAATGGGTTCCCACTTAGCGATCAACCAACACAAGTGAAGGAACTGCAATTCTTATCATGGAACATGCGAACTTTTACGGATAATCTATCTGCAAACTGCCCTGAACGTGGCAAGCTCTTAATGCGAAGGAGTTGAGACGTGCATTTAGGCTCCAGGACTGCAAAAATCATCATCGGCTCCTTAGCCATCAGGCCGTGGGTGTTATGCACAAACCTGCACCACTGCTCTCTATCCTTTGCCACAATTATCAAACCCTCCACTTTCCAACCACTCCATTGCTTTAAGTCATCTTCCCATTGCCTTCTTGGCCTTCCTCTTCTCCTGTTACCTTGCACCGTTTTTTCAGTCATAACCTTTGCCAATGCTTGTTTCCTTAGCTGATGTCCATAGTACTACATTTTCCTTCTCTTAATGACCTCCACTATCGACTCTGATCTTTCACCCAATATCTGTGTCACCTTCCTCCATACAAATTCATTTGTCGTTTTTTCCTTCCTTGTGATCTTCAAAATCATCCTATAACATTTCATCTCAAATGCTTCTAATTTGTTCATGCTCTTCTGGCTTCCGAGTCTTGTCATTGCGCTTGTTATGACACCAATTCTTATTTGAATCTCATCTTGTGATGTTCTGTTTTCTGTGATTGCTGATCCCAGATACTTAAAGCTATTTACTTGCTCCAACTTCTCACCTTCAATGTCTCTCTAGTCTGATATTTTCATCTCCAATTCCTGTGACCATAGTTTTACTTTTTTCTATGCTGATTTCCATCCTGAATCTCTTTGCCACGTTGTGTAGTCTGTTTGTTAGTTCTTGTATGTCTGCTCTCTCTTTGCCAGTTAGGTCAATATAATCCGCAAACCACAAGTTGGTTATTCTTGTACCACCACAGCTGATTCCGTCCAGATCTTCTATTCCTTCTATCATTATTCTCTCAAGGAAGAGGTTGAACAATGCCGGTGAAAGTATGTATCCTTGTCTTACTCTCACTGATGCTTTGAAACAGTCGCTAAATTGCTCTGCTGTCATCACCTTGGTCTTTGCATCTTCATAGAGACTCTGAATAACATTTGTAACGTGTTCTCCAATGTTGTGCGTCTTCATGGTGTGCCACAGTGCTTTGTGCCACACCCGATCAAACTTAAGATTCCCTTACATAGTGCATGTAGGATGGTCACTGTATCTTCACCACCATTTTGAATAAGTTCTGCACTGATGTTGTCCATCCCTGGTCTTCTATTTTTCTTCACATTTCCTATAGCAGCTTCCACGTCTGATCTCAAGATCTCACAATCCCGGTCTTTTTCCTCAACCTTTGTTTCCACATTTTCATTCAGTACACTCCTATCGGCATCTACCTTATAGTTGTAGAGCTTGCTGCAATATTCTTTCTATCTTTGCGCAAGTTCAGTATTTCCGGATAGTAAATTTCCATCTTGGTCTTTAATAATGTTTATTTGTCTTCTGTGTTGCTCTATCACGTTCTTGATGACCTTGAATGCTTCTCTTGTATTGTTAGTTTCAAATAGGCTCTCAACCAATCTGGCTTGCTCTTCTGCCCATTCCTCTTTGGGCTTTCTAAATAACCTTCATACATCTTCCTTCGCTTTTCTGTACTCTTCCATCTGTTCTTTCCCTCAATTCTTTTACTTTATGAGCTGACGTCTCCTGTCGCAGCATTCCAGTACCTCTTTGGTAATCCATGGTCTCCTGGTTTTTTGTCAGTTCCCCAGAACTTTCTCTGCTGTGGTTGTTATGTTACTTGTGAACTCCTCACACTGTTTTTGTGGTCGTTGGTTTTCGAGTAGTAGCAGGGGGGCAAATTTTGATGAAAGTTCACTCTGAAACTTGACTCTGATGGCATCAACCTTCAGTTTCTCTAGGTCGAAAGCTGTTCTACCATTTTTTGCTTTGTTCCTTTGTGGAGAGCTTTAGTTTAATAATTGTGATGACAAGATCATGATTGCTACCAATATCTGGTTTCTGGAAAGTTCTTGTTTTAGCTTTGTTCACCTTAGATTTGAATTTCTCAGGAACCAGTATGTAGTCTATTTGTTTCAGAGTCACACCGTCTGGTGCATGCAATGTTGTTCTTCTTGATGTCTTATGCCTGTGCAAGGTGTTTACCACCACCAATTTCTGCCTTTCTGCAAATTCAAGGAGTTTCACACCCCTCTCACCTGTTACACAATACCCAAATTTTCTGGCTGAGTGGTGCCTTATGTCTTCTCCAATCTGCGCATTCCAATCACCTATGACTATAATTAGATCCCTCTTTGGTGTCTTGCCAGTCAGTGCCTCAAGATCGTTATGGAACTCGTCGACAACGTGTGCTTCATAGTCCGTTGTTTGTGCATAAACTTGAATAATCGTAGTATTCACAGGTTTACTTGCGATTGTAATTGAAATGATTCTCTCTGAAACTGGAGTACACTCTAGCACAGTGTTTGAAGTTCGTTTGTTCACTATGAATCTTACTCCGAGTTGTTTCTTCTATTCCTGACCACAGTACCACACTTCATGTCCATCCTTTGTTGTGTACTCTCCTGTACCAGTCCATCTCATTTCTGAGATTCCAATTACATTCCATCTAATAGTATCCAGCTCCCTTCGCCAATAGTTCTAGTTTTCCACTCTGTGACTGAGATCTCATGTTCCATGTGCCAATAGCAAAGGTGTTCTCAACGTAACTTTGTTGACAGTAGTCAACTTTCTGCCGTCTCCATCTCCATTTGTCAGCATCAATAGACGTCATGGCCATTGTTAACCTGGGCCCCAACCGACCCGTTGTAGTATGAGTATTTGGGTGTGCACTTTTTTGAGTGTGTCAGTAGGCAAAAGAACCTGGTGGTGCCTATCTCCTCTCCAGGTATGGATGGCCGTTGACTCTTTGGAGCCCATCCGCCCTTTGTCGGTCTTGTTTTACGTCCTGCTGGGTGTCCACATATCCTTCTTACCCAGGTTATCCTGGGTGGTTTACATGGTACCAGTAGCAGACTGAGCCTGACCTGATAATTTTATGACGATTTGTGCTCCAAACCTAAGGAGTTCGTGACCTTTTCAATGACTGAGTTTGGCACTTATGACGCTACTGGAAACACGGAACTGGAAAGTGCAACAGCAATGGCCTTCTCACACTTTGCATGTGCTGAACAAAGCCTCTTAATCACAAACATCGATATCATTTGCCACGCCGCAATCGCACATCCCAGATGTTCCCTAGGTTAAAGCACTGGGAAGTGACTGTCATTGTCTTGAGGAAAGATTGCCTGGATGCTAAAGTCAAAAAAGCCATCCGTGTTCCCACTACTGACTTGTCATCTTCTGATCATGTCCAAAATGAGGATCAGTATATACAGACTGCAGTATATACATCCTGATGATGGCAATCAGGTAGAACGTCTCCGTATAAAACCATTGAAGGGCAAGTCAAAGTAGACTATGAAGACCTGTTCGATCTGCAACTTAGAGGCATTAACTCTTACGAAGACTGGGCTGCCTACCATTGTAAGGTCTACTCCACGTCCCTCAGGCACCTTGGCAAAAAGCGTCATAAACGTCAAGACTGGCTTGGATCAAAACAAGTTGGCAATTTCAGCTCTCCTGCCCGACAAACACCGCCTACACAGAGCTGCCGTTAGTGATTTGTCTACACAGGCTGAAAAAGATGCTTGTTGTGCTATCAGTAGACGTGTGCAAGACAAGCTCAGAAAAATGAGGAACACTTGGTTCAGCAGGAATGAAGACTAGGAAAGGCTATGCTGAAGTAAAAGACATCAAGCACTTCTTGAATGCCAGAAGGCCTTAAAATGGACCTCAGGCATCCGGTACTGCTTCACTGCTATCTGCTGATACATCCACTGTTCTGGCTGAGAAAAATGCAATTCGCCTTTAAATTTGCGACATTGCACTGAAAACATACTTAAATGCTTTTTTCGTCTGACCCTCTTCGGAAAGGAAAGTATAGATACCGTAATTATTCGATTTACCACACACCCTTTGGATAAGCGCACCCTTTCCGAGCAAAAATTTGTAATAAGTGCACCCCCTCAACTAAGCGCACTGCACCCCCAGGTAATGGTGGAGAAGAAACAGAAATATATTCTAGAATATGCACAACCTATCTTTGATAGCACTTTTGTATCAATTAATGACAACTAAGACTCAGAAAAACACAAATTTCAACATTTGAGCAAAATCTATGGCTATTTTCTTTGATTTGAACCCTTATCAATGTTGATGTTCATGTGTCTGCATATGGCTTTCATCTTATGGATTTCTGCCATGAACTTATGACATATTTTTTTCTTTGGCATTCGAATAATGAAATTCGCAGTCATATCTACACCACTTTCAAACGTCCTCGAATCAGTCACTTTTGCCAAAACAACGATTTTGGGCATCCGATCTCAGAAATGCGAACACAAGAAACAAAAGCTCCAATCAGAGAACATGCGGACAGAGTGTTCATCATGTTGTTCAGCCTCATCTCTTTCATCCTTTCGACAATATTGTATTTCGTCGACAGTTGGCTTCCATGTTTGTTTGTAAATGTGATGACCGCATATCACAGATGAAAATTGTTATCCGTACACTCTGTTCCGGCTACATGCTACACATGCATACACACTACTGAATGTGCTACTTTCTTCACGAATAATTCAAATCAGTTGGCAAAGGCCAAAGAAAAATTTAAATCATTCAAATGAAGCAACAGATTCATCCAGTCTTCATGCGAAAAACCATATGCAAAAGTGTGTTACGTAAATCGGCGGCATGCAACTGAGCAAAAGATTACCACATTCGAAAATCTTTGTGTTTGAAAACCTGCATCATTACTTATTTTTGAACGCCTGATAGAAACAGTTAATGACTTACTTGCCAGACAGAAATAATTTACCAGTTGTTGAGATGGCATTTCCCACAAGGGAAAGGAGAGCATTTCCCACAAGGGGAAAAAAAGTCAGGAGTTACACATTGTAGTTTAAACTTGAAGCAGTAGTGAATGCTGAAGATAATAGCAATCACAAAACAGCAGAGAAATTTGCGGTCTACCGAAAATGGATCATCAAATGGAGAAAGAACAAGATTGTGATATTTGCACTTGAGAATCAGAAGACTCGAAAGCATGTTCAAGGTGGTGGACTAAAACCCCTTGATGAGAGTATGGAGGAAATGTTTACGGAATGGATACATGAGAGGAGAGCAAGAGGTCTTAGAGTTTCTAGTAAGTTGTTTTGTGCTAAAGTGGAAAATCTGTATTCTCAAATCCCTAGTGATCCCCTAGAATTTGTTGCATCTCATGGTTGGTTACAGAAATTTACGAATAGACATTCTTTGTCATCTTGTCCCAAAACAACACAGGTGCAGAAGATCCCGAATGCTTGATTGACAAGCTTGTTGCATTTGTCTTGCAAGTGTGTAGATTACACAAGAAGAGATCACTTACTCGTGGTACAAAGGTAAAGTTTGTTTCTTCTTTGGCAAGTTCCTGCATCTTGGAATTATTTAGTTATAAGAAGGAATCTATCCTTCAAGTGGTGACATTGACGTGAGCAGTGAACACGAGGAGCTCAAGACATAGACATCAAGTTTGGACTTTGGGGGAGTTCTCTTTTCGGCTATTCTTTTTGTTGACATTTGTCTTGTCTGGACTTTAGGCCATGAACGTTGTGTAGATTTGCACCAAGTCCTGTTTGTATTTTTTTCTCCGACAACGATGGTGACCAGTGCCCCAACTCCCTAAACTTCAGCAACATCCAAGATACTCTCGTTGTCTTATGTTAGCTTAAAGCTTCCACCATTTTGGCCCAATGACACTGTCATGTGGTTTGCACAGGTGGAAGCCCAGTTTACCACCAGGAACATCTCATCACAGGCAACCAGATTTGCTTATGTTGTTTCATCCTTACAGCCTGAGATTGCTCAAGAGCTGCGGGACATATTAATTGCTCCACCTGAAGCCCAGCCCTATGATTATTTAAAAACCGAACTTATCAAAAGGACTTCTGCCTCCGAGCAAAAACGCTACATCAACTCCTCATATCTGAGGAGCTAGGCGACAGAAAACCCTCTGAGTTGCCACGACGCATGCACCAATTATTGGGTGATGACAAGCTCGAGGGTCGCATTTTACGTCAGCTTTTCATCCAACGCCTTCCTACCAACACCAAACTATTTCTTGCTTCGACTGGCAATACCGTCACCATCGATCAGTTAGCTTTAATTGCAGATAAAATCCTTGAAGTGGCTTTACCTCCTCCTGATGTCACCCATATCCCCTTCTCAATCCCCCCTCAGTCCCTGACAATCAAAAACTCATCCACCTTCTTCAACAGGTTGAAATTCTCAGTGCTCAATTAAATGCACTTACCACCCACTTGCAGGGTCGGCATCACCCATGCTCCCATAGTAGCAGCTGTGGGCACCAACCTCCCACTATTTTACACCCTTTCACTCCTTTCCTCACCTTTCCCCTACCTATTGCTGGTAACATGAACGTTTTGGTTCCCAGGCCAAGAAGTGCACATCTCTTTGTTCCTTCCCTTCCATCCCCATCAACCAGGAAAACTCCATGTTGCTGATCGGCTTATTGGTTTCCGATTTTTAGTGGATAATGGAGCCAATGCTAGTGTTCTACCCCCTACCCAACAAGAAAAGTGTACTTCATCCCCCTTAACCCTCCAAGCTGTTCATAAGTCCTCCATTTCCACTTTTGGGGCTAAATCCCTTACCCTTGACCTTGGACTCCATCGTACCTTCCACTGGATATTTATCATTGCCGATGTTCAATTTCCGATCCTTGGCGCTGATTTCCTTGGTCATTTTTCGTTGAAAGTGGATGTCCGCAGTCAAAAGCTTATTGACACTTACACTTTACTCTCCATTGCTGGCATTTCTTCACGCTTCTGTTCTCTAAGCCCAGTTTTTTGCATTAATGATGCCACTTCGCCATATCAAGCAATTCTTCATGACTTTCCACAAGTCAAGCAACGTAATTTTTCTATGGTAACAATCAAACATCTCATCACACACCACTTCACTACTCAAGGTCCAGCACATCCACGACGCCTTGCTCCGTATCGTTTAGTGATTGCAAAAGCTGAATTTGATCACATGCTGCAGCTTGGTATCATCCAGGCTTCTAAAAGTGACTGGTCGTCCCCCTTACATATGGTCCCCAAGAAAAATGGTGACTGGCGACTTTGTAGTGACTATCATCCCCTCAATTGCACCACCATTCCTGACTGTTATCCAGTGCCACATGTCCAAGATTTTACCTCTTCCCTCCATGGCAAAACCGTCTTCACCAGGATCGACCTTACTCAAGCATACCACCAAATACCTGTTGAACCTGGTGACATCCACAAAACTGCAATTACAACCCCTTTTGGATTATTCGAGTTTGTGCATATCCCTTTTGGCCTCCGTAATGCCATGCAAACATTTCAACGGTTTATTTACCATGTTCTGCGTGATTTTGATTTGGTGTTTGCTTACATCGATGACTTGTTTGTAGCAAACGAGAACGTGCAAGAGCATGAACATCATTTGCGGGTACTATTTACCCTCCTTTCGGAATATGGAGTTGTTATTAATCCCAAGAAATGCCAGTTTGGCACCCATTCATTGGATTTCCTTGGTCACCACATTTCAGCTCATGGTGTGGCACCTCAGCCTAGTAAAGTTCAAGCAATTCATGATTTTCCTGCCCCCACCTCAGTCCGCAAAAACTTTTTGGGTTTAAATAACTTTTACTACCACTTTATTCCTAATTACGCCACTATTATTCAACCCCTAATGGGATTTACTTTCTGCAAAGCATACTAGCCAGAGATCTTCTTTTCCTGAATCAGCTGCTTTTGCTTTTAGTGCCATCAAGTCTGTGTTGGTTCAAACCACCCACTTAGTTCACCCTGACCCCCACGCCCCATACAGCTTAATGGTTGATGCCTCTAATACGGCCGTTGGTGGTGTTCTCCAACAATTCCTGGATGGTACTTGGAAACCACTCGCCTTCTTTTCCAGACGTCTCAAGCCTGCTGAAACCAAATACAGCACTTTTAGACGTGGGTTACTTGCTGTTTACCTCTCTGTCCGCCATTTCCGCCACTGTTTAGAAGGACGACAGTTTGTGATTCTTACAGACCACAAACATTTGAATACCGCCTTATCAGCACGTCTGGATCGATATTCCCCATGCAAAATCCGTCAGCTTGATTTTATCTCGCAATTTACGACAGACATCTGCCATATTGACAGCCATGATAATGCTGCTGCAGATGCCCTGACACATCTCGATATCAACTCTGTACTTATCCGTCATATTGACGTCGATTCTATGGCAGCCAAACAAGACAATGATGCCGAGCTACGTTCCCTCAAAGACCACACTCACGTTGCAAGAACTGCCACTCCCTACTACTTCCCGGACAATTACATTGGATATTTCTACTGGTACACCTCGTCCTTTTGTCCCAACTTCATTTCGTCGTCGCGTATTCGATAGCCTTCACTCAATTTCTCACCCAACACCTAATTACTCAGCATTATGTTTGGCCTGCTATCAACCCGGACATCCATATTTGGACCTGTTCGTGTTGTCAATGTCAATGGGTCACAGTCCATCGGCATACCTTTTCCCCCATTGGCACATTTACAACACCCAATGCTCGTTTTGATCATGTACACATCGACCTGGTTGGCCCTTTACCACCCTCGCATGAACATCTGTATCTACTTACCTGTATCGACCATTTTACAAGATGGCCCACAGCCATACCCCTTTCTAACATCACAGCCGCATCAGTCGCAAAAGCCCTTGTTTCAAACTGGATTTCCATGCTCAGTGTTCCATCAACCATCACGACTGACAGAGGTCGCCAATTTTAATCCTCTCTGTTCAGTTCGCTGTCTACCTTACTAGGTACCCACCGTATCTGTACTACTGACTATCACCCTGCATCCAATCTCCTCATTGAATGCTTCCATCGACATCTCAAGTCCTCCCTCTGAGACTGGTCTGATGCGCTTCCTCTTATTCTTCTTGGAATTTGTAGCACTGTTAAAACTGATCTTTATGCCAGCCCAGCTGAACTCGTCTTTGGTACCACTCTTCGATTACTGAATGAATTTGTTGTACCCACTAGTTCTCCTCTTTTGGATCCGACCAACTATGTTGACCATTTGTGTCGACACATAGCAGCACTTCGAACCATTCCTATGCATTCCTCATCTCGCACAATGTATATACCTCCAAAGCTGGATTCTTGTGAGTATGTGTTTCTCCGTGATGATACAGTCAAGTCTCCACTTAAGTCTCCATACCAGGGACCCTTCCACGCCCTTGCATGCATGGACAAATATTTCAATAATTTGTTTAATTCGTAATTTGTTTATGAGACTGTGTATTTGATCTTATATTAAATAATAGTACTAATTTAAGTTGTTTTCTTAAATTTTTAGATTTAAATCAAGACTTTGTTATTAGTGTTAGTGGTATAAAGGTCAATACCACATACCATTTGCCATGTTCAGACTGTTTTGAGTCGATTTAATATTAAAAATAGAATGTTGAAGATCTCCGATATACACTCTTGAGTCCATGTTGAGGTTCATATCTGGTTTGTGTGAGAGCGCTAGTTATAGCAGATCTTACACAAATGATGTTACCATGCATGGCGGGCGATCATATGATGACAACAAATGGTGCAAAAGATCAACGAAAGTGGAAGGCCATGACAACCTACGCCCATGATGAGCATGGTACTTAAAGAGAGAGCTACACATCTCATGAATGGATGGCCAGATCTTCCTAGTTGTGAAAACAAATCTGGAATTGACGACAGAGAAGCACTTAACTACAGCTTTTTTAATCTGTGTTTCTGTGCAGATCGAAGCATTGCCTAGCCTAGGTTTAAGTATACAGGACGTTTTTGAGGCCCAAAAGTATTTTGGGCTGAAAAATCAGTGATCTTTTCCCAAACAATTCTGGAAACAACATCCTTTGTGTTTCAAGGAGAATAGATTTTATTTTCCCTAGTTCCGAATTTAATTGAAATTTTGAACAGATACAAAGAGCTCTATGGACAAGTGTTCTGATGAGGCTGATTTTCCTCTTTTTACATGTTTCATATAAAAAAGGTTGCCATATGTCTATACTTTCCAATTGCACTTTTTAAGTGTTTCTCTGCTGTCAATCCAAGAAATGTTTTCACGACTAGGAAGATCTTGCCATCCATTGTATACCTACCACACAAAAAAGCTTAGTAGTATATGAATTCTTTTGCTGATGTGAAGCTCGGTATTTAGGTCGCACTTCTCAAAGATTGGGTGACAGGATCAAAGAACATGTTTCAGCCACTGTACGCCAAGCATCAATTCCTCCTAGTGAACAGCCATCTCGCGCTCGCAAAGCGAAAATGACTGCAAAAACATGCAATTTTGCCATAGGCCAACATTTACTGCAAAATTTAGAATGTACCAAAATGTATAAGGATGAAAATTTTCGTATAATTGGCACAGCTAATTGACACACATAGATCGTCCTTTCATCTAAGTATATCGAAGTCTGTTTACATTAAAACAAGTACTCTGTAGGCAGAGAGAGTTCGTTTTTTCACTTGGACCCTTTCAACAATGTTTTATTTCTTTATTTTCTCTTTCTTTGTTTTCTTTCTTGTCTAAGATTGGCTAGTTTTGCTATATGTTTCGTATAAATAGGTTGCCATATGCATATACTTTCCTTTCTGATGTTTCATACTCTGAAGAGTGTCAGATTATATTTTACAAATTCTCTGCCAATGGCCATAACTTAAGTAAAATTAAACCACCAAGGGCAGGTTAGTTATATTTATACAACCATAATGAAGAAAATGAAGACGATGCAATAGGATTAAAGTGGCACCTCACTGGCGACAAATCCAGCCAATGCCATGTTGGTTTTGGAGCTGGAAACAAATGGTGCTTGATCACAGGAAGAGATCAGGATGTGCTCGCTTATTTAGTCTAATCATTATTAGTGGGGACATAAGCTTAAATCCTGGACCGAGAGAAAGTTTATTTTTGTGGAATGTGTAAGAAAACTGTAAAAGACAGTCATGATGTAGTCCAGTGTTACTGTTGAGATAAATGGATCCATGTACCTTGTGTAGGCCTAATTGAAGAACAGTATGAGAAGCCTAGACACAGTGAGCAGGAATGGTTTTGCAATAGCTGCAAAATGCAAGAAGACAATGTATTAAGGTCAGAGAAATGTATAAATGAACAGGACAGCAAGGATTTATATGAAGAGATAAAGGACAAAGTATATGGTAGTGGCATTTTTGTAGGCCATGTAAATATGGGGCTTGGTGAAAAACCTTAATGAACTTAAGATACTACTAAATCATGCAAAGTTTGATGTAATTGGAATAACAGAGACACACCTGACAGAAGATGTTGACTGTGATGAAGTTTATGTAGAAGGAGATGCAATATGTTGTATGGACAGAAAAAGGAACAAACATAGCAGGAGGTTGTGCAGTGTATGTAAAGGAAAACTTGGATATTACTGGCAGAATACGAGGCCAAAGAAATTCAAGCGATTTTTATAGAACTACACTTGTATTTACAACGATTGGTGATTGGAACTGTTTATAGACCACCTGATGACTCGGAGTTTTATAGCAATTTCCAGACAAGCATGGAAAAGATATCAAGTAAGCGCACAAATTTAATAATTTTAGGAGACCTAAATTCAGATCTGATGCTACATGATAAATCAGAAGGAGAGTAATATCTGGGTAGAAAACTACTGAAGGTTTTCAATAACTTTGAAAACATGATCAAAAGACCTACAAGAGTAACTGACTCCACCAAAACCATCATAGACTTGATTATAACTAGTGATACATCCAAGTATTGCAGATTATAAACTGATTTATGCTATTCTCAAACTGAGAAGAAGCAGGTTATCACCTATTAATAGAGTTGTCAGGGACTACATACATTTGAATATACATGACTTAAAAGCAGACATTGAAGCAGCCCCATGGTGGGTGTGCACGACCTTCGAAGACATAGACAATATAGCTTGGTTCTGGGAGAGAATGAACAAGAATATAGAATCTGATCACATTAATCAGAGAAAGTTAAGATTGTGCTGAATTGAGAAAGTAGCCAGACCTTTGGAAAATAGCAAAAGCCAAGTCAGCATACAAGAAAGGTGAACTTGAGCAAGTAGAAAATTATAGACCCTTGTCCATGCTCAGCATCCTTGGCATAATTGAAAACTACTATTGATAATGGCTTGACTGTAGGGGTTGTCTTTAGCGACTCTCAGAGGGGGTTTGACACCGTATCACATGAGATACTAGCCTACAAGCTCCAGGCAGTAGGAGTTACAGGAAGCATATTTGATTTGATCATGAGTTATTTGCAAAATAGATGTCAATATACAGAAATCAAAGGAATCTATTGAGTATGGATTACCACAGGGATCCCCTCTAGGACCAAGCCTGTTTGATATGAATGTGAACGATTTGCCAGAATCAGTGGATGAAGAAGATGTATCGTTATTTAAAGATGATACCTCAGCCTACTGCGCAGGAGAAAATGTTGAAGAGGTAGTACATACATTGAACAGAATCATGAAACAAGTACATTTATGGTGTTTAAGAAACAAGATCTCAGTCCATTCAGGAAAGAGTAAAGCAATAATTATGCAAAAGACACAGTTTATAGGACCCTTACGACAATTGCACTTCAGAGAGGCTTTCATCAGTTTTGTCACTCACGTGGAATGTCTAGGACTTGCAATTGATAATCAAATAGAACTTGTCTGTGCAGGTAAGAAAAGTGTTTAAAACTATTCAAAGAAAATGAATGCTCTTAAAAGAACGTCCAACTTGCCGGGTAACGTATTAGAAGAACTCTATTACAAAGCTGTCATCACTGGTGTAACTTATAACACTGCTGTATGGGGAAACTGTTCTACATCCCTGTTCCAGGACATAGAGAAAATTCATGCCAGAGCTGCAAGACACACTTCAAAAACGAAGACTACTAGCCATAATGTACTCTGTATACTATGAGACAGTCCATCACAGTATACAGAATTATTTACAAAGAAAACTCAAGGCATGGTCAGTACAAGAAATCGATTAAAGTTTGAGGTGAAAAGATTCAAGTCCGGAGCAGGTAGGGAAATGTACGTTCTAGGGAAGCAATGTTATGGAACGTGATTCTGGACTCGCTTAAGCAAATCAAACACAACAACCTTCAAACAAAAGCTAAAAACAGAACTCAAGCATATAAATGATTTTAAATTCGACTAAGAAGCGATCATGATAAACAATATTTATTTTTTTAAAAAACTGTACCATAGGGTAGTTTATCCTGTTCTAACATTTATATATACAACAACTTTTATCCCTTTTCACAAAATTTTACCTTAGAACTTATCTCGATGTATTTAGGTTTTTATTGCTCTTAATTTTATTAGTTATTTTTAGTTGCAGGCCCACATCAGCTTCTTGTAAGTTACCAGGGTGGATGTATGTATGTATGTATGTATGTATGTATGTATCTATCTATCTATCTATGTATGTAATGTATGTATGAACTCAAGGATTGGTAAGGGCGTTTGTTAAAAGCACACAGATGCCCTAGTGTCATATATAGCTTTTCCCAGTCAAATCATCCCCACGTGCACGTCGTAAGTTCTGCTATGCTAACGGGTCTCTGGTGAATGGCGAAGATTCTCGTCCTTATACATTTTGGTGCATTCTGAATTTTCTAGTAAATGTTGGCCTATGGCAGAATCGCATGTTTTGACAGTCATTTTCGCTTTGCAAGCGAGAGATGGCTGTTCTCTAGAAGGAATTGATGCTCGGCGCACAGTGGCTGGAACATGTTGTTTGATCCTGTCACGAAAACTTTGAGAAGTGCTACCTACATACCGAGCTTCACATCAGCACAAAAATTCATATACTACTAAGCTTTTTTGTGTGGTAGGTACACAATCCTTGTGAATGGATGGCAAGATCTTCCTAGTCATGAAAACAATTCTTGGATTTACAGCAGAGAAACACTTAACTACAGCTTTTTTAATGTGTTTCTATAGGGATAGAAACGTTACCTATCCGAGGACGTTTTAGGCATACAGGACATTTCTGAGGCCCAAAAGACTTTCCGGATTCAAAATCAGTGATCTTTTCTCGAAAAATTCTAGAAACAACATCTCTGGATACCCGTTTTCAAGGAGAATAGATTTTATTTTCCCTAGTTCTGATTTTGAACAGATATAAAGTGCTCTATGGGCAAGTGTTCTGATGAGCGCATTCTAACAAAAAAACAACAAAAATTCTGTGTATATTTTCGGTATGTTGATGACACCTTTGCCATCTTTAAAACAGAGCTGGAATGCCACAGGTTTTTCCAAAAACTTAACCAGTTACATCCATCTCTCAAATTTACGGTTGAAAAAGAACAAGACTGTTTATTACCTTTTCTTGATGTTTTAGTGGAAAGTACTGACAGTAATTTGCTAACAACAGTTTACCAAAAAGCTACTTTTACTGGTCAGTACATTCGTTGGGATTCTTTTTGTCCAAAAAAAGGTCTACGGAAAGGTCAGAGGGGCAAAGGCCAGGTGGCCAATGCAAACGTAACAAGGATTGACTCAAAACCCGATTCCTGGGAGACCCTCGAGACAGATGATTTGCACGACACGCTGAAATTAACCATTCTGCACACAGCTACAAGGTAAACGAGATACCCAGGCTAGAAGAATAAGAGCGAGAGCATTGCACTATATGTCTGCTTAGAAAGTTGGATCTCCAGACTACTGGTCACCTACGGCACCAGATGTAAATCTTCATTCTCCGTCCGGCCTCAGTAACTGCCCTGATGCCCTTTCTTCATCTTAAGATAAGGTTTACCTTTGCTAAACCATTGCGCAGTAAATTTATCAGGATGACCAAATATAAAATCTTTACCACTTCCCCATATGCAAACAATAATTGCAATTATCATCCTTCTGCCTGCCTCCTCGTTCTCGACATCTTTTACTGATAAACCACACAGCTGTGTGTCTTCTTTTATTTACGTAGTATATAGATACTGCCCTCTTCCAATTCCTATTTTAAACAACACTCCAGAAACAATATCAAGGAATCCTTTAGGAATTGAAGGTATTGTCTGTTTTTCGGGAAAAATAGTCACAATGGAATCTGGTGGTGGTGGACAAAAAAGGTTTACGGCTACTGAGATTTGTCAAGTACTACATATAACCACCTTTTATATCTAGTTACGTTTCCACCCATCTCATTGCAAGGTTTTTGGTTTTCTTTAACGTGATTTTTATTGAAGCAATTGCTAAATAGAAACTCCCGTGCAGACTAAATCTAACGATGTGGAAGATCATTAAATCACCGCTCTATAACAAATGACTGGTGATTTTTTGAGTTAAATCACAGGAAATGCGATGACTTAATCAATAGAAGATACATTTTCCAGATATGAGATTATGATTCGAGGATGCTCCCAGCTTCTTAAAAAAGTAGCAGTACTCGCCAATTCACAGTGAGCACACAAAAAGGCTAGTTATGATAGTGTTGTGCGGTGTTATTTGGTTACATATAAATAAACACAATAGATTTACATTGGTTTCTTTTCCAAATTTTAACATTTTTACAAAAATGTCGTTCTTTATTAAAAATATGTGCAAAAATTTTCATTGATAGTAGTCAGTCGTCTAATAGCTATACCATTAATGTTGTACATGTATCATGCAGGTATGCTAAAAGTGTTGTACATGTATCATGCAGGTGTGCTAAAAGTGTTGTACATGTACCATGCAGGTAAGCTGAAGTGTTGTACATGTACCATGCAGGTAAAGCAAATGATGATGGTGTTCAATGCCAGTGTTTCCCAAAGATAATCAAACTATCTGCACGTTGGCTATCTAAAACTATACACTACATTTAGAAGTCCACTACTCAAGTCAGCATCGATGCTACCTGCCACAGCTGGGATAGGGCTCCTGCCAGTTGCATCAATGTACTTGATCGAATCCAAAAAAAAACAACAATGCAACTGGTTCTAAGAGACAATCTCAACTGGATTCTCTACCTCATTGCCATGGCGTTACTTCTCTTACATTGTTCGACAAATATTTTCACTGGCATTACACTTCTGTAACACCGACGTTTTTAAAACACTTGCTTATTAGTGGACACTCAACTTTGTGACAAGCAACTCGATTAATAAAAAAATGTAGAAAGAAGTCAACGAAAAAAATGCAGTAAATCACTTTGTCGATTTTCTAGCATATTACAGCAAGCAGAAACATTTCAGCCCCAATCCAATGTTACAAATGACAGAACAGCAAAACAAAAACAATGTGCAACACAAAGGCATCCTTTCAACCAAAAATTCCATGAGACCAGCTCAATGAATTTTCTCTTTCACCTATCCCTATTCACAAATTTCAATTTCTGTCTGCGACACAGAAGCTGACACGGAGCATTAAAGTACTGTAAATTAACTAACCCCACAATTTCACATCATCTGTAGCAGGTAATATTGAGCAGCCTCGAAAAATGCTACTGGCATGATGCAAACACAAATTCTATTTGACGACACAGACGGCACTTGTCAAACCAAATACTAAGAAGAAATAAAGCAACTAAGACTGGACCCTTTCCTGGAGTAAAATTTCTTGAGTAAAATTTCCTGCTTTACTCTGACAAAGGTTACCTCTAATGACAAACAATAGAAAAAAATAAAAATTTCACATCGCATGCGTCACTAGCAAGTCACTTTACAGCAAAAGTACTTGACAGAGCATATTTGTAATTATCCCAAAGATGTGACATTGCTCAGTGGCGGGCACTTTACTGTCAGCTGGAGTCAACTCTAGCTGACAGTAAGATTTGAGAAAGGTTTGAAACAGCCATACCCTTAAAACACTACAGCATGGTGGGACAGAATCTGTTTAAGTGCAGTATTACAGTAAATTTTCATAATTCAAAAGGTCATTTTATAAGAAGACGTTTTCAGTGCCAAAAGTTTCTTAACCTCTGATTAACTTTGGTGTTGAATTTCTTAGGAAGCGGACACTCCTTAATGCTAAAAAATGATGGTTGCCAAATTGAATTTTTTAATTGAGACAACAAATTTTTGTAAACGACATTTGATAAGTAGAGGAAGTAATACAGTCGATTTTTAGTTTTTTCGTAGAAATAGAGATGCCAGAATTTCCTCTAGCCAGGACATTTATAATTCTAATGACTGCTAAGATTTCTGGGTTCTTATCTTTTGAGTCCCGTACTGAAGGTTTCTTAATAAATTTGTATCTCTCTACTAAGTTTCTTTTTGAACAAGTTTCAAATAAAATTTGTGTGGTTGTGGATTCGAACCAAACCCTATTAATGTCGATATCTTATACGTAATTGACATTGAGCAATATTATAAGAAATGCCATCCAGATACCACCCCAAAACGAGAGCGATTCTGAGCTGTTTTATCGTGTGAATAGTCAACATGTTTGTGATACAACCTTGGGAGTACTGGCAGCCATGGATTCTTGTTGGATACTTGCAAGGAAACTTATCTTGATTATAAGATCACTTTGCCTCTAGTAGATAATTTCAGCAATGCACTGTGATGGACAGACACTCAACCCTGACTTTGCGCAAGCTAAGGTAGTTACTAAATCTGAAAGCCGATCTATTTTGAGTACAATAATGTAAGTAGAATTTTCATCGATGTCAAAAAAGAATAGAAAGAAGCTTCGGTGCAATGACTTGAGCTCTGTCCTAATTCACTGAATTCACCTAGAGCTACCTACTCCATCCTTTTCTCAGTCTCTTGATGGTTCAAGGAATACGGAAATGTTTGTAGAAAGCAAAAAAACGATGGTATTTCGAGTTATTCTGGCTCTTCTCAAACTGGATTGTAAACCTTTAACCTTAAATAATTGGGGCCGCTCCCTCACCCCCTAGAGTCCACCACTGATATTGCTGTTTATATGTATATGTAAACATGACCAACACTGCCACTCTATATAAGTGCTTTCATTTCACTATGGATGGGATTTAACCGCTATAAATCAGGTTGCTATAGTAATACTTAAGATTAAGAATAACATAACTACATGTTAAGAAGTACGGGGCTCTGTAGAAAGCAAAACAATTGTACAATTACATGAAACCCGGATATCTCTTCAGAAATCTGATCGATAGATACCAGAGCAGCCTCATTACTACCTCCAATTCCTCTAATATATAAACCTCAAGTTTGTTCAGTTTTCTTCTCAGCGTCATCATCAGCATTTGCTACAACGAAAATTAAAAAATAACACTTGCACTATAGTAACTTCTAAAATATTAATGGGCAAAAGACCATATCAAAATGGCATTTTCAACTTGGCTGAAAGGCTGACACTATCACTTGTGACTAGGCTTCTTATTTATGTAGTGTAACTCTGGACAGTTATAAGATACAGAGAAGTTTATAAATCAGCCTTTTTTGGTTTCTTTCAATTGTTTCCTGATTTTGGCACTCTTTAGTCTGAAATGGAAAAGCATTCCAACTTAATGATCCGTCACACAAAACTGCTGTTCTTTAAATCTCAGCTTGAAATGATATGATCAAAAAAGTTTTTTTGCCATCATATTCTTGTAGAAGATAGTTTAGTACATGGTTATGCTAGCTGTACTGGAACCTTTTTAAAGAACATGTCATGATTCAGTTTTAATATTCTATTCTAATTAAATGATAGTTGGGGATGATTATGTGTCTCACACAGACATACACTTTAGAAATCTACGTGAACTAAGTGATGAGATAAAATCAGGCAGACAAATGACACAATAGTTTTGGCTAAAAGTTCTGTACCTTAAAGTCTGATTTCTAACAAGTACACGTTTTTCAAAAAACGAGAAAAAGGCATTAAAATAATACTGAACTCTACAAACCTTGACTGCCCTTGCTCTTCTTGAGAACTTTCACCCACTCAATTGCCAGACTGAATGGTCCTTGTTGAAAATCTGGGTTTTCTTTGCCATCTTCAGAGAGACGGCTCAAGATAAATCCTATGCTGTCGACCTTCTCAAGGTCTACATTACCACGATTGGAAAGGACATGCCCAAACATTGTTGGCCAGAAGGACGATAGATGCAAATAGACTGGCTTAAAATCATCACCAGCACGGACAATGAAATCTGTCTGCCAATTGAAAGCTTTAAGCATTTTTTCAGATGCTAACTGCAACTTGTACCTGATGTTGTGACTGGACAAATTCTTTGCACTTATCAAAAAACCAACACAATCTTGCAGATTTTCTCTGAATTTGGCCACATCTACTGGAACAAGACGGACACTTGCAAATCCACCCCGATTAGATAAAACCACTGAACCCTCAAAAATGGAATACTTTTGCTTTCCCTCAACCCTTGTAAAGTCCGAAGTACTCTGTCCACCCATGACACTATCATTGAAGAGGACTGTCTTGAAAGCCAGCCCTTTCTCATCACCAGAGAAGTCTAACAAAAGATCCTCTGTAACTGTATCTTTTTTCTCATAATCATCAGCTTGGTCCAGTTTTTTTTCCTTATCCGCAGTGTAAACTTCAGGCAGTCTTACCTCATCATACACATAATCAAGTGCTTTACGAAGTCCCCAAGCATTGCTGCTATAATCATCTGGGCTTTCATCATAGGATTGAACAGCTTTATTTAAAGCATCCTTTGCCTTGACCGACAAAGTTTCTTCCTTTTTAAGTTCTTTTGCAAGTTTCAGATAGAGGCGCATACATTCTTCAATTCTACCAGCATTATACATGGGTGCACCTAAATCAACCGTCTGACTGATCTTTTTGTGCACTGGTAAAAAGCCAACACCATCAAGTCCACAATAAATATCTATGTATTTGTCATACACTTTATCAAGTGTCTGTCTAAGCCTCCAGGCGTTTTCTTTGGCATCAGAAGATTTGGCAACATACGTTTGCACTTCTTCTAGCATTTCTACAACTTCTGGTAGCAAGAACGGTCTCTGTTCCACAGATAACATACCTCGAACAGCTCGTTGGTAGACAGTAACACTTTGAGCAATTCTACCACCATTGTAAAGTGGACCTCCTACAGACAGTGCTGCACGAACTCGAGTCAACATGATCAGCAAGGATCTTCTCTTCGGATCAGACTTAAAGTCACCACCACTCCCTTCACTACAAAGCAATAAGGCAACAAACAATGAAGAAAAACTCAAACAAATCTTAATCTTCTACTACATTAATTCTTAATCTTCTACTACATAAATAGAACCTTCGACTCCCCGGTCATAATCATAACTTTATTTCTGTTCAAAGATGCTTACCCTACTAAATGCAGGACTCTAAAGGCTAGCAGAGGTTTTATTGGAGGATTTCAACGTCTAATCAACAAAACATGCTTTCATTTTCATTATATGTTTCAGTCAACAGCTACCTTTAGTTGGCCATTTATTTCAATCATGTCTTAAACAAAATAGTGAGGAATGTGATAGCGAAATTCCTGTTTCATAGAGTAAAAGTTCATATTGTCCATATAATTATCCTCTGTTGACACAAACCTAGAAATTATATGTTGGACAAGTGCTATAATGCTTGCCTCAAAAACTGTATAACAGCATAAGCAAAGACTTTTCTACTGAAAATACAGAGGTCGCAAGATACACAAGACCAGCAACATAAGAATTGTTGGCTCAAGGATATAACTTACTTAAGAACCAGAACATCATATAGGAAATGTACTCATTAGGTTGAAGAACTGAAACCAAATTCGCGTATGAATCATTATCTTCTTGAAAAGGAAGGTAATGTTACAAATATATTTCATTCATATCAACAATCTTTTTGTGGTACAAATTGTCTTGAAAATAGGCGACATTGCGCTGACACTCGAAAGAATTTGTAAGTATATGTCACCCTTTTTATACGAAACATGTATCGAAACTAGAAAACCGGTACTCTTTAAGCAGCAAGAGTTCGTTTTTTCACTTAGACTCTTCCAATAGTGCTTTGTTTCTTCATTTTCCCTTTGTTTTTTCCTTTCTTCTTTATGATTGCCTAGCTTTGATACAAAGCTTTTAAGAATGTTTTCAGCGCAATGTCGCAATTTTCAAGACGATTTTAGTTATAGTTACATACTTATTCCACGACACTACAACTTTGTGAATCATTTACTTGCTTTTTTTTCAATGAAGCTTTTTATTGTTCGTGCACTTTACATCTACTATTCGACATGCCTACCACTGGACAGTTTTTGGTCTGAGTTTCACTCTTTCCTTACATCCTTACTCATTCCCAATTCTATGTCCAGCTTTGCTGTTCTTTGTCTCTAATTTAATCGTTTTCTCATGTGTTCGCTGGGCCCAGTCCTAAATATCTTTATGCATATAACTTATGCTATATGCATTCCTCATTCTGTCGAATGACTAAGGCCTTGTAGGTCGAAAATTCGTGGACGGATCGTTATCTTCTTCAAAAGTTTGATAAAGTTACAGATCATTTTACTTTATAGTTATATACTAACCCCACGGCCTTAAAATTTTGTGAATCATTAACTGAAACCAATGGCAGGCCATAAGACAATAGACCACGCAGTCTACTTTACAGCAGTTTGAAGCAACAAACAGTGAAGATCAATTATGGAAGTATCATGATCACAAAAACGTTGATATAAAGCAAACTCTTTCTACAAAAAATCATCTAAAAACCCCATACAAAAAGCATATTGCATTTGACGCTCAGCGGAGTTACAACTATACATCTGCGGTTGCATGGTATACATGGCATAACATTCCCAAACGCAAGCTTTCAACCAGTCAAAAACTGCATAGATGTGTTGCTATTTTGCCTATGCCCATTATTACCAGAGATGATTACGAATCTATTAAAAACGTGTAATTATTAATGCAGCACTCCATACCTTAAACTTGTCAACTTTGCTTCTGCTGGTTGATTTTTAATGGAACTACGAAACAAAATAAATTAATTATTGTCAGCAAAAAACGATTTCAAACTCATACCTGTCACACACAACTACATAAACAGGTATCAAGGAAAATCATATATAAAATCTCTACCCTAAGCAAATAACTGGGCAGAAAAGCTAACTTTTAGCCTCTGGTTAGGTGACATCCAAAATGTATGATGAAAATCTTGGACAATACCTACAGCAGCAAACTTAGAATTTATGCCAAGGGACGAAAAAGCAGCAGTGTGACAGCAGAAGCTGGGAAAGAAAATAAGGAACTGCTGGATGGAGAATGTGTGCAAAATGGATCAAACCTTAACCAGAATTCTTACCATTCTATTTGTGTACAGTCAAGTAGGACAACATCTTTTCATTTTTAAAGAGCTTTTCTTGAACAATATTTTTGTGGTACAAAACTTGAAAATCGCCTTGAAAATTTGCGACATTGCGCTAAAATCATACTTAA
>JANTCA010018351.1:2726-15897 GCA_024741275.1 Chironex yamaguchii
ACAACAGGTCATACGGATAACAAGGCATACAGATAAGATGGCATACAGATAACATCGCATACAGATAACAGAGGATAACATGGCATACAGATCAGATGGAATACAGATAAGATGGCATAGAGATATAATAACATAGACATAACATGGCACACACATAACAAGGCATACATATAACAAGGCATACATATAACAAGGCATACATATAACAAGGCATACACATAACAAGGCATACATATAACAAGCCATACATATAACACGGCATACATATAACAAAGCACACATATAACAAGGCATACATATAACAAGGCATACATACAACGCATTGCCTCAGGCAACAATACAGTACCAATATATCTTATAGAACATCACAAATACCTTTAAATTGGAACATCAGTACTTTCTTTGGCTTTTTTAACTTCGTCTGCACCTCTTCCTCGCTTAAGGAAATAAAAGGAAATCACACGATGAAGCAAGCAAATTCTGTTCTCTTGTTCCCTTACTTTCGATAACTTCATCTCAATAATGCAGTAACAACTACAACTCTGGAGGAACTCTTTCTCGTAAATACCGACGAACCATTCTTATACGTGAGCACAATCAAACAAACGACGTTACAAATAATGTAGCACTGTCTCCTTGCAAAGGCGTAGACGGTTGTTTTGCCTGACATGAGACCAAAATAAGGGTTCACTACAAACCGTGGCTCAGTTTAGCATTGAAAGGGCAAAGGCCTATGACAATGTGAATTCAAAATAAGATCACATCACCTTCACACATTAACTGCTAAATCATGGTGCAAGTTTGAGACACTGTTTACCACTGACGAATGTTTCTTGTAACCTGTAGTGAGGTTGGTTTACGCAACCTAGTTCATACTTTTGCTTGACAGCTTCTGTATATGGACTAAAAGCCGAATTCGCCATTGCGATATAAACCATTATTTCCAAATTTCCTTCCTTAATGGCAGACAGTGTTAAGAACATCAAAAGCGTCTTTGATGAAACTAGGCAGCGTCTCCGATATTACAAATACAAAACCTACAGGAATGTGACCATCATCATAACAAAATATCATCTTTCTAATTCAATGACAGCTGTTCTTCCTATCTGCTTGGCATTACTCTCACTAATGACGTCTGCCGCATAGTCAAGTTGAATTGCTTGCTTGAATCTGCAGTCCGTTCTCCAACTTACTTACACATGCGAGTATCTTTTACACTACCACCATTGCAATCTGCATTAAATACAATTGTCACATCTGAGCTACAGTTCCTAACAGTCGTCTCAATTCACTTGACCGAATCCAAGATGTAATATACTATGGTCACAAATCAGCATCAACATTTAATTCTTTATCTCCTTGCCATTTTGCTCCACCTTGCATTGCTCCATAAATATTTGAACGGTCATTGGACCATACAGTCACACCTTCGCTGCAAACAGACTCTCCTACGACTCGTATCCATATACTGTCCAAATGCCTCCAAGGTCTAGTAAATCGTATTCAAGTAGCCCTTTTCCTATAATTTAGCAAGAGTGGAACTGACTGCACTTTTAATGCTTTTCCTCTTACATACGATCTCCATAATTTCAAGTTCAACATTCACTTTTACCTTACCTTTTTAACACTCTCCTTGACGTTCTGTACTTCGTAAGGTACTTGTGTACCTCTCCATCTAGTAGTGGTCATTTCATAATGTGATGATGAGAGACACGGTTAAGAAAACGAACCATTTTACCAGATGCCAAAACTTGACAACTTTTTATAAATTCACTACAAAGTCCCACTCCAACAGGTCAGTATCAATATGTCAATCCCAGTGCGACGACAGTTTGGATTCTGCTAGACCACAATACCCGTATTCCTTAATGGTAAATTTCGTCAGTATCAACTTACCGTTTAAGTGCATAGGACCTAATTGCTTTACTTTTGACAAAATATCATTTCAGGCACAAAGAACAAAAATATAACGTAGTGTGAATGTGCAAGCAGCATCCTTTTACCAATATGCTTTCCCAACTTCCTTTTACTAAATCTTCCAATGAAATATACTAATACACAATCATATTCGATACAAAGTATATTATCATCCTTACGTTTCTTCTTTTTTCGGACCCACATATTGATCAGAAAAGTGCAATGATTCAAAGCAGTCTTCATTGGCGCAAATAAGTTTGCATATCTACAGCAAAGTAAAGAGAAAAAAGACAGTCACTAGACAGGAACAAAATTTTAAAGTTACTATCAATATGCTGAAGTAAAAAATTTCTTCAAAATTTTTCAACAGAAAGCAAAAAGCATTTACATAGGTTAAAACAACAACGCATACACGAGCGTATGCTCACACACGTGCAAGCTCACAGACAAGCATGCTCACACACGTGCAAGCTCACAGACAAGCATGCTCACACACGTGCAAGCTCACAGACAAGCATGCTCACACACGTGCACGCTCACGCACCTGCACACTCATAAAAGGCATTCTTACATCCCAAACAAAACATCACAATAACTACCAAAAAGTATATATAAATAAACGATCTTTGCAAGTACTATACTATCCAAGTGGTCACACAAATAGACAAATTAACACTCAGCAAGCAAAAGAATGCACCTCACTATTTTACATTCCCTCCACAAACACTTCACTGCCTGTTAGTCTTTTATCGGCAATGCATCTTTCTCCTTAACCCCTTTCCAAACTTTAAATTCAAAATAAATTTCACATCACAACTGATACTGTATACCTATCACTTTATTAATTCATCTTCAATGGCAACATTTGGAAGGAATAACTCGCGATTAATGTACAAAAGCAATAAAAATCTCGTGACACAGAGTACGTTTATCAATGAATATACAAAATAGAAGATGAATACCAATTGCTTAACAGATACCTATCATTTGAAAGTACCTGTGAATTTAAGACGTGTTGAGCAATCTCGTTATTTTCTGTTAAAACCATTAATGAGCTTGGTAAGCCATATTTTTCCCCGGCTTTTTTCTCGGAACAAAAGAAATTCTAGAAGGCAAGAAGGTACAAAAACACAATAACAACACCAAATCAACCAAACGTGATACGACAAATACTTGAACAAACCCTTCAATCATCAATGCATCGAGATATGACCAGGAAAAGTCCTGAATCAACGAAGAATTCTGCGTCGAGTTAATACAGGAAAGACAAACTTAAGCAAATAGTAACTCCTGCGACAATGTTACTATGTACAAAATACTGAGTCCGCGTACGAAGTAACATCAATCGCTTGTTTGCACGTACGTCTAATGTCCAGCACAACATCCATCATCGGTTTAAAATTGAGTACGACTGCCAAAATCAACATTTATTAGCTTTGGTATCTTACTAAATCTTGCAAATCCTTCTGCGATTTTGTAACAGTTTTTTTAGGCAAAACAGCGAAAACAAAAGTATCCATGTCTTCGTCATCCATGTAAACAGTTATTGTCTACGATGTAAACACGAAATAAACAAGTCAATGACATTACAAGTTCAATATGGTAGCCTAAATTTAGAAATTCCAAATATAATTGAACACGTTCATAGAGCATATAAAGAAAGAATAACAAAGACGAGGAAGAATGTACGACAGTGTTCTGAGTTTCATAATAATGATGACGACAATAATGGTTATGATGTCGTTAATAGTAATGTTTCTCATGACAATGTTAAGTATAGGTTACAAGAAAAATAATGATCTTTATTACTATCCTTGTTCTCCATTCAATAAACATTAACCTTGTCCACAAAGTTGAGCTTGATCATGAGAACGATACGGTGATTGTTGCTGCTAAAGAGCCAGTGACACTGATAATGGTGATAATCGTCATGATGATGATCATAATAATGATAATGATGATTGATGATGATTGATGATGATTGATGATGACTGATGATGGCTGATGATGATTAGTCTTACGGCTATTAATTTGTTGTCTTCATTATTACTGTGTTTTTGTTGAAAATAAAAGGTCAATGATGGCAAATTGTGATAATCGTGACAGTAAAATTCAAAAAGAACTTGGCAATGACGATACCCACAATAATGACAGGTATAATGCAAAATGTTATCAACAACAATAAGGATAAAGGCAATAATGATAAAGATAATAAAAATGACACTAATACTTAAATATTATATAAAAAGAAACTTACAACAAGTTCTGATCTTGGTTTTATTAGATGCGAGATAACATTGACCAAGTCATGCCTTTTTAGCAGCTAAACAAAAATAAAAAGACCCAAACAATATGGTTAGTCTTTCCTTACCATCACCAATACTACAATAGGAAATAATTAGGAAATAAATAGGAAATAAATGTATGAATTGCAAGAATGTGGCTGAAATCCCACCAAACCGGTAACATTGACTAAATAATAACGGAAAGACGTCGCGTCGCTTCCTAATATCTAATTCTATTTCCATGCGATTTGGGATGAGGGCATGAAAAGATTGCCATGGCTATAAGAGGTTAACAGACAAAACTCGATGTCAATACTCCAGAATGTCTTAAATTATTCCGTTTGTTAAAGTAGGGTCCAATCTGTATACAGCATACGGCAACGTAAAAAATCAATTACGGACATGGTACTAAATACAAAAGTACAAATACCAAATAAAATTGGTATCTTGTCCTTACCTTCAACTCCACCAGCATGCCTTCGCAATATTGCCTACCTGTGCACCATAACGTGTATACACTTTCACTTTCTTTAACTAAAACACCACTCTGAGGCTCCTTACTCATTCCATCATCCCCTGAAATTTAGAATGAATGCATTTAACGTATTTTCTCGAATTCGCGCACACATTTTAATATGAATGACATACATAATTTGAAAAACTGTCCAATACAAGGAGAATTTGATACATCGATGATTTCCTTTACTACATCTCCATTAAATATGGCTATTTTAACGTTTAGAGACAGTAACAGTTTATTTAAATTAACCTATGAAAAATTCAAAGTTTCTTCATCGTTACTATTCATATGGTACAAGGCAGGTAAAATCAATCCATTTTCTAAATGCCTATGCCTGTTATTAAAGATAACTTTTACAAACATAAAACAACAGTTCTAAAGGCTAGAATATTTGGCTCTCGTACACACATTCAAATAAGCAATAACCCTTGAATTTCTTTTACTAAATTTCATTGACAAAATCCGCAAACTAATTCATAAAATTCAAACACAATAGAACACACAAGCCATCATCAGGCAGAAAAACGTCCCCATCTAGATGTAAGTGTTATCAACAAAAGAAACACATGCAAAACAACCTTGACCAGATGAGATGAACACCATATAATATCATTCCTAATGGTGACATGATGATGATCTTGATGTGTCAATCCATAAGGGACTTGCATAGTCAATGTGGTAGTCGAGTCAAATAGCCAAGTTTTAAGAGCTTCATCCCATAATGCTCTCTTCTGGGTCCAGATGGCAAATAAAGTTAACCTTCTGTCGGTGCAAATTTCACAAGCTAAAACATTTGTCTGGACAACAAAGAGTAGACGACATTCCACAACATATTCTGAAACTTACAAATAATAATGTCTGAAACTTACAAATAATAATGGCTGGCTACCTTTAGAAATCATTCAAACTACGTACAGATCCACGCATGGCCTTCACAAAGAAGGTTTCTTACACACTTAACATGATATTTCCAAATTGAATACATTTTCTCTCGTTCTGATCAAGATGATCAACAGAAAGGTTCAACAGAAAATGACCAGCATAAACTTCTCATAAGTGCAATATGTTTATTTATTTTACGGCACCAGATGGACCAAGAATTCATATCTGCATACGTGCAACATATGACCTGTAATACTATTATGACAACAACATGTAATGTAACACTCAACAGGTCCAAGTTGAATAAGTCTCTCTTCACACCCAAAATTCACTACATTTCAGTTTGCTGGTAAAAAGACTCTTCTTGCTCTCTAAATTGACTCTTCTACATCTAATTTATATCGCTGCACAGAATTAAGTTAAAAGTTGCACTTCATGAACACATAACCAAACTACTTGATTCATGCATAAAGACAGATACTAAGGTATTCAAATAACAAACCAGCAGGTTGGCAAGCCATGACAATACCTCCAAGAATCATTTTAGTAACTTTGTACTTACCTACAATGCTGAAATTTGCTTCTAAGATGGGCTTATGAGCTTTGAACCTACAGTGTTGAAATAAACAGCAAAGTCAGTGCAAACTAGAATACACTACATACCTAGGAGAATTAATACTCCACAAGGCAACTAACAAATAACGGTATGCATACTACCAAACATGGCAGTTGCATTTATCTAGAATCTACCCCAAAATGCTGAGAAAGACTTGTTAATCTACAAAAAAAATTAGACCAATAAAATCATCTGTTATCATCCTTGGTACTGAAGTAAGTAAAAATGATGCACTTGATGCCAACATAATGCTTAAACTGTACATTTTTTCAATCTTTTTTATTAGAAGTGCCTTACTATAGCATAAACAGGCAAAAATAAAGGACAAGTATAAATTTCGATGTTTCGGTGTCATCATCACACCATTATCAACAACATATTTTTACAACTTGTGTGACTACATACAAGAAAAAATTTCCTCTTTTATATCATATTTCAACAAATACCTTTGCACGCACTGAGTAAGTTTGTACAGCTTTTTCAACAAGGGTATGCTGCCCCCCCCCCCAGCCATGACACCTCTGATTAGGACTAAAGCTGTCACTTTTTGAACAATACGTGTGGTGAGTACCATTGCAAAATCCAATCACAATAATAATGATAACAGTGATTATCAAGGCAATGAAACTGGTGACAACTTTGACTAAAGAAAAGAATAAAGTAAATAAAGTCTTACCATGAAGTGGCTAATTTTGAGTTCTTTGCCTTACCAGTGAAGAAGTTGGCAGCATATACTAGAAGTCCAAGGATTGTAATAATTTCCATGTAAAAGCCCTGCCACCCAGCTCTCAAATGAACAGGTACCTTGAACACATATGTAAAAAAATTCCAACCTTGAGCATCTAACTAAAAATGACAGAATTGTACCAAAACAACTTAAAACCTAGTGAGGCACATTTCATTGTCATCATGCAACATGTATGAGGGCATTGATGACATTCCCTGCCACTTTTACCTGTTACCTGAATGTCCATTGCACAATACTTAGAAAAACATCTTGCAAAACTAGCAGGCATCCTTTTTCTGTGTCTCCACAATTTTCTCAATTTCTAGTTTGCATGCTATAATCAGGTGTTCCAGTTGCCCCCTTCTCATTGAGCAAACATGAACACTCCTTGCTTTTACAATTTCACGGTGAATTTTCAATTTTACTTGATTGCAAAGTTGCAGTTTCAATACGTCACTAGTAGCATACTAAACTACACTTGTGCACTGATGATTTTCTACAGTCATTACTAATGGAAAGGCTGTTTGTGATTGGAGATGCATACAGTTTGTCTCAATGCTGACTGACTCATAAAACAATGTCAGATTATTAAATTTGACATGAACATCTATATACAAGTAAATATAAGAGCTATGTAGCAAGTTCATGATCCTCTACAGTCTGATAAATTAGTTGTAAGCAAATAAATTATAATAATACTAAGTGTCTGTGCTATCTTTCTACCATGTCAAATACAACATAGTCACATACAAACGTTCAAAGACCAAGACCAAAACATTCAGCAAAACTTTATGTAAGGTCAAATCTAAACTTAATCAAAAATATTAATCCCTTTTGCTCCTCAAGATGGAACAATGATTCAGCTTAAGTTACATAAATGTCCAGTTCATCAAAATATCTTGATGCAAAACTTTCTGGTATCACAACAAAAATACGAAATCAAACAAATAACAAAGTCATCTAAAGTCTAAATAAGCAATTAGATAAAAAGCAAACTACCGCAAAAACCTGTGTATTGGCCACACATTTCCCCCTTAATTTTGGTTACAGTTCCCCTTAAAATTGGTGGTGGAGCCTATGTGCAGAGTGCAACCTATGTGGAGAGTTAATTATTTCTCAGGGAAAAGATACCAACAAATTGAATCATAAAACATGTTTACTCATGTGTCAGCACCACAAGAGAAGCTAGTACTTTAGAGTGCTCATTGTGATAAAAAAAATTGTGAAACATCGTCTGTGGCTGTGGATTTGCTTTCCATTTGTGACTGTATTTGAACGAAGATTCAGATAAATTAAATTCTCTATGATTTTATCAAAAACAGTTTGTTGAACCCTTCACGTAACTGGGAAAACATGGAAGAAGAAAGACATGATGACACAGACTTGTTCTACCAAGAATTGAGTGATAAGGAATGGAAAACACTCTTTGGACAGTCAGAGGATGAAGAACTTTAAAGATTTTCATCATCATTGTGTCACCTCATGCCTCTTTGTGTTAGTGTGGTCTTATGGAGAGCTCGCCAACTTTTTCTGTCCTCTGCAAGTCTCACCAGATCTGCCAGGCTTCTGTTACAGTCATTCTTAAGATCATCTAACCACTGTCTAGCCAGCCTTCCCCTTCTTCTTTTGCCTGGTACAGCTCCAACGATGATGTTTTTTTCAAGACCTTCTCTCCTCATTTGATGACCAAAATACTCCATTTTCCTCTCCAAAATTTTCTGCAACAGTTCTTTCCCTCTTCCCAACTTTTCTAAAACCCACTGATCTGTCCTTCTTTCAGTCCAAGACACCCTTAACAACCTTCTATAACATTATAGTTCAAAAGCTTCTATTTGTTCCCTGTCCCTCTTCCTGCGTGTCCAAGACTCACAGCCATGGCAAGCGATGGAAAACACTGAGGTTTCAAGTAAATGTAGTTAAAGTGGAATGAATACTCATGATTTCCATATCCTAGTTAAGTCTATAACTACTCATCGAGCAACCCCCTGGTGTTTCTTGATTTCCCCTGTGCAATCAGCATTGGTGTTGATCATTGAACCTAAGTATACAAAGTTGGTTACCTACTCCAACTCTTCACCACTGATACTCATATTTCTTCCCCTGTGTACTTCCTGCCTGTCTAACACCATGACCTCCATCTTTTTTGAATTCAAATGCAGACCCCTTCTTGCACTGGTTTCATTGACTCGATTAAGCAAGTGCTGCAATTCTACTCTACTTGAGCAAATCAATGTGGTATCATCTGCGTACCTCAGATTACATATTAGTCTACCAACTACTCTAACTCCTCCTTCAAAACCTTCAAGAGCGTCTCTCATTATATATTCTGCATAGATGTTCAAAAGCTGAGGAGAAAGAATAGAGCCTTGTCTGACACCTCTTCCTATGTCAAACCATCTACTTGTACCTATAGTTGTCAAGACAGCAGACTGCTGACTGGCATACAAGGAGCTTATCAAGATGACAATGTGAACTGGAAAGCCAATCTCCTCCATACTTTGCCACAGATGGTCAAAGCTGACACAATCAAAAGCCTTTGTATTATCTATGAAACACATGTACAATGGCTAATCTCTTGCTTTGCACTTTTTCATAATCAACCTTAGATTAGTGATCTGATCTCGAGTTCCTCTACCAGCTCTGAATCCAGATTGTTCCACTGCAATCTCCTGTTGTGTTTTTCCTCCGCTGAAATATTTTAAGCATCAATTTGCTTTCATGAAATCTGAGACTAATTGTTCTATTATTGCCACATTCCTTTATGTCACCTTCCTTCAGAAGTGGTACAAAGATGGCCTTGCACCAATCACTTGGCCAACAGTAACCAAAACACTTCAACACTTTCTTCACCTCCTGCTTTTATCATTTCACTGCTAGTACCATCTATTCCTGCTGACTTGCCATTTTCCAACTCATTGAGCTCTCTTTCAATCTCAGTTTTCAAAGAAGGGGGTTCTGTAAGCAACTCCAAAAATCTGTCTGCTGTATAGTGAGTGGCAGTATTCTGCCCATCTTTCTAAGATTTGCTCTGTTCCAGTGAGAACGGTGACGTTCTTGTCCCTGAAGACATCCAGGCTTACTGTTTCTTTCTTAGTTAATTCTTTCCATGTTACAAAGATCTTTTTCTGGTCTGGCATAGCGGCTTGTGTATCTGCACATCTATCTTCTACATAGGTCTCAAAGTCATTTAAATTATTATCTAAATATTAAAATCATTTAAATTTTAATTGTCTTAAATTAAATGACTTTACATCGATATTTGTGGACAGGTATATCAATGAAGCATTTCTGTACAGTTTTTGTTAGTAATCTAGTCAGTTTGATAGGACATAGCCAATGGCTTTGTAAAGTCACTTCAAATGTTACAGAACTTGATTAAATATTTTTGTAAGTTTAGATGCTTTAAATTGTGGAGCAGCCTAGACACAGGGACAACTTGTGGAGCAGATTTTTATGGTATTGTAACCTTTATCACCTTTGGTCAACTCATAAACATTACTACAAAACTGGGAGTTTGGCATTAGGTTTGTGAAATTATGAACAGCTCAAAAACAAAAATGGTTAATTTCTTCACATGAAGACGTTATTAAGGAATCCAGCTCAGCGTATGTTACCCCTGAAAAATTAAGCATTTTAGACTAATCAAGTAAATGAGTTTAAGCTTTGGGAGGGTTTTGGAAAAAGATGTGAACATATTACCTGAGAAATCTTTTAATTTACTGCAACCATACATACTATGCAATCACATTGAGGTCTTGAATGCTTGGTAATCATATACATATTTAACCATAATGTTTGCACATAGTCTCCTATCTGTTTAGGCGAAGTCACTGTTTTATGAGTTAAACTCTTTTGAATAGAAAAAACATTCAAAACACCCCAGCAGAACCCATTTCTTAAAACTTGATCCATATTTGCTCTAACACAGTGCGCAAAGGAAAGCAAGCCAGAGATCAGTGTAACATTCAGATGAATGGTTAAACTGACCCATGGTATGAGAAATTGAAATCTCATACCATGGAGGAAAAGTCATTTTGTCAAAGGTGGGAATAACAAAATGCACTGACATATAGCACGACCACTGAGACAAGAGCTTAATGACATACCGTTATAAGAAATGAGAAATCCATACCAACACCAATACTACACAATTAATTGTCCTGACAAAAGATCATTTATTGAATCATTATCCACGGCACTGTTGACAGGTTGTCAACAGTACCGCAGATCAAGATTCATAACAGATAAGAAGGCAGTTTAAAATCTTTAGCCAGGACAACGTAAACACGGTGATGTTGGCATTGATATCAGAACTACCATTTGGTTACATAATGTGCCATTGCTACATCATCAAAGCAGAACAGCTTGGATGCCAGAAATATTCCCATAACTCAGTTCTTTAGGACAACCTTTGGAAAAAATGGTATTAGGCTCATACAGATTATACCACCAAATGCTGCCCTGCTACAAAATATTAAACTAGCTCCCACAAATTCAAACCTTGTATTCTGCAAAAATGAACAAGTAGGCAAAATACATGACTTTAATGTTCAAACACTTTCCAGATACTAAAATGGGCAGGGAAAGAACATATTGTTTATATAGACTGGATCTAGTTTTCTCAGGGTCTTGTTTCACTGTACATGTCAATTATAAGAAGTGTTTATGTAAAAATACCTTGGTAATCTTAAGATCTGGTCCAGGAACTTTAGTTTTTGGTCCCCTGTCCTTGCTATAACCCTATAATGCAAAGAAATAAGACTGTTCTTGTAACTTAACTACAAAAATTATTTCAACAATATTTTTGTGGTACAAAACTTGAAAATCACCTTGAAAATTTTCAACATTGCACAAAAAACATAGATTTTTTCGTCTGACACTCTTCAGAGTATGAAACATCGGAAAGGAAAGTGTATGTATATGTACATGGTAAACTATTTACATGAAACATGTAGCAGAACTAGCAAATCCTAGACAAGAAAGGGAACAAAGCAAGAGAAAATGAAGAAACAAAATATTATTTTTGAACTGATCCCTATCAGTCTCAGGGAGAAAGGAAAGACTCTCTACTGCATCTACACCCATAACTACAAAGTCAACCCAAGAATGGCAGTCTCACAAATCTGGGTCCTAAAATATATAGGGATTCCTTCCCATTCAACATGGGCATTTCAATGCTTCAGACATTTATTTTCACACTCCTTCAACAATAACATGTTCTATCTTAATTGACAACCCTCGTTATATTTCCTCTAGCTGCCAGTTCTTCTCAACTGATGAGAAATACATTGAGCAGCCACATGTCTCTCTTGCACACATGCTTGGGCATAAGCCATGGTAGACAATATGGTGTTTCCCTGTAGGAGACATCTATTAGAATTAAACCACCATGGGTGTTGAATTCAAAATCACAATAGCAGCAAAAAGCTAGCCAAGATTCTCAGTGGTATTTGAATGTGTATTTTCTTGAAAATTTTGCTCACTTGTCATTCTATTTAGACTTTCAAGCCGTAAAGTCCCATCATTAATTAGCTAGAAGAGTAGGGGAACCATTTTATTAATAATTACTTTACAAACATATTAAGGATGATTAATATAAATTTTGTCCCAGAGAACTATACCAATATAGTACATCATCACCACATCCCTTTAAGTATATAATGTATGTCTCTATTAATATCAATTTCTTTGAAAGTGGCAATGACCCACACTGAAATGTCTTTTTATATATATTTTAAAAAATTGGAATTAATGACAACAATAGGTCTGGTTCTAGCATTCAGTCAGGGAGCCAAATTGATAAACACCAACCTTACTAAGTTATCATTTAAGATCAAACCTTTGATATTATCATTTTGGAATTACACTTGAGTCGCATAAGAGAAACTAGCATCAAGTAAAGCATTATAATTTGCACATAAGCTACCAAAATGAAAAAGCAACACAAGGTTTATCAAGTTATTGACTACTCTTGCCCATTATTGTCAGAACAAAGCACATATTCATCCCAATCCCCATCAATGGGCATCAGAGACTATGGTAGTCAAGGTTCCACAAATTACATTTCAAGAGCAATAATTTTTCTGCATCTTCTGCAAAAGATGAGTATGATTTCCATCAATATATTCTAATGTCACTTTAAATCTACATTCACTGGTGACTCTTTCAGATGGAGGAAACAAATACTCTTTAGCCAAGGCCACAAGATGTGGTAATTCAATTTT
>JANTCA010018362.1:0-24650 GCA_024741275.1 Chironex yamaguchii
AGGAAGGAGAAAAAGAGGCCGACCCAAAACCACATGGAGAAGAATGGTTGAGACAGAATGCAACACAGCAGGGTGGAAAACATGGACAACAGCAAGACAATCAGCAAACAACAGACGACAGTGGAAGAACGATGCGAAAGCCTTATGCGACTACTGGTGCAGAAAGACGTAAGGTAACGTAAGGTATCTTAACTGTTGCTTCTTTAAAGATTAACTTCGTCTATATTGGTGTGTCATAGACTTTGATTTGCTTTGAGAACCCTATAAAAACATTGAAATTCCTGACTATCGTAACTTTCCAAGCCAGTCACATAGTCAGAATTGTGGTTCCATTAAATATAAAGTCAGGTTTTACTTCGGCTCCTAGGGCTGCTGTAAGTAAAGATAGTGTGGATTATGGAACAATCTGGGTTGAAGTTTATAACAAAAATGGGAACAATTATCGGCTTTGTCGTGTTTATCGTCATCCAAGCTCAAATCTTGACAGTTTTAATGGGTATTCTTACGAAATTCTGTCCAATCCAGCAGTATCTAATAAACAAGATTTTATCCTAGGAGATTTCAATGCTGACCTTTTGAATTATAGCTTAAATACATCAATTACTAATTTTGTTAACTACCTCTTTTCTAAGCAATTTCTTCCATATATCATTTGCCTATCACGGGTATCTCACCTTTCTTCTTCTCTCCTTGACAATATCTTTGCTAACATCTCTGATAACGAAACAGTTAATGGTAACATCTTGACACATTTACAGATCCTTTTCCTTATTTTCTGATTGTTGAGCATGCAAACATATGCTATAAGAATTTACTATATTTTTAACATGATTTCTCTAAGCTAAACATGTACAATTTGCTAAATGATTTTAGAGATATTGATGTTGCCTTTTTGGATGACAGTGTTTAAAATGTAGATACTAAATTCAACAGGTTTTTGTCTAAACTTGATCAATTGGTCAAGAGTCATGTCCCTCTGAAGAAAATAGTAAGAAAGACGTAAAAATTTAGAAGCAAGCTGTGAATAAATAGCAAAATACATAAAATGATGCGCGTCAGAGATAAGTTACTTGGAAAGATTAGAAAGAAATGATGATATGTCTCTCAAAGATCTTTACAAAAAGGTTACAAATCGGGTTTCAGATTTTCTGAGAGAAAGCAAAGCTGGCTATTTTTATAACTACTTTAAAAAAATAGTAACTAAATAAAGCGACTATGGTCAAGGATTAAATCATTTATTAATATTAAAAAACCAAGTAGTATTAAAGTTATTAATTAGCTTAAAGATTCAAATAGTAACATTACATTAGATTCTGTGGTTATTGTAAATGTCTTTTATAAGTTTTTTTCTTAATGTTTCTCATCGTATTACGAAAAACATACCTAAAAGAGATAAGTTAGCAGTGAATTGCATAGGTGTTAGAACAGGAAATTCTTTTTTTATTACAGCTTACGTTTCACAAGAAATATCTGAAGTAGTCTCTCTCCTCAAAACAGGAAAGTCTCTTGGACAAAATGGCATTCCTATGAAAATTCTGAAAAACCTGTGCCCACTGATATCTGCTCCATTTTCTCAAATTATAAATGAATCCTTTCAATAAGGTATATTCCCTGAAACTTTCCACCACTGTTCAAGGTCAGGTACGCCAGACATCAATTCCTCCTTAGAGAACCACCATCTCACGCTTGCAAAGCTAAAATAACTGCCAAAACATGCAATTTGCCATAGGCCAACATTTACTAGAAAATTCAGAATGTGCAAAAATGTATGAAGACGAGAATTTTGGGGTAATTGGCACAGCTAGATCGTTGTAGGAGATTTAATAGCGAGTGTGCTAATTCAGCAACAGTAGTATTTATTCATTGTGAATAGTTGCGGTGTAGACTTGCTTAACTTTACAGGCCTTTGATGCATTAAGTCTACTCAAGATTAGTGTGTGGGTATTAGTAGAAGGCAAATCATGGATTTCCTGTTTTTAATATTCTTATCGATTGAAACTATTGTTGCCTAAGGTACAATAGCAGTACATCCTATTGTAATGTAATTATTGAAAACTTATCTTGATGTCGAGATGAGATTCGAACGATGACTATGATTATGAATTATGAGGCATAAAACATACACTTGAGTTTCTTTCCGAAGATCTTGGCTTATATATATACGTTTAGAACTAGTATTTGAGTTAGCTTGCGATCTACAACACTTGTTCCACTGTAAAAAGCCGCATCTTCCATAAGCCGGGGAAAAGAAGAAATCAAACTAGTTAACAAGGTTTTAGACCTGAGAAATGCCGAAAAGAACATCACGTTGCTTAAAGCATTAGGTCAAGAACTCAAAGGGATGAGCTAAAGGATTTAGACAACAAAATTCTTGGATATGTGCTCGAAAACGAAGACGATGATGCAAGTGATAAAGAAGTAGATTGAAGTGAATATTTGGGAAGAATCACACAGACATTGATGTTTATCAGTGAAGACCTGGAAGGAGATAATGACGCAGCTTCAGTGAAATCAGGCAGTTTCCATAGAATTTAAAGGAGCACATCAAAAGAAATTATTGAAATATTATGATATATCAGAAATATTGCTTGCAATTTTCAAATATTGATACTGTCGGGAAGAAAAAGGTTTGTGTTAAATTGTCTCAGCTGGAAACTAAGAAATTTTCTGGCAAAAGACATAGATTTCAAGAGTTTGGGACAGTTTTATGAGCATCATTTACAAGAATGATAAATTAGCAGATGTTGAAAAAATATTTAAACGGATACTTGAAGGAGCCTGTCAGATCAGGTATTGCCGGTGTTCCTGTCTCAGATTCAAACCCGTGGTTGATCTGTTAAAGGAAAGATTTGCAAAGCCATGTATGCTGGAACATGCCCACATTACTCAGGTGGTCACCATGCAGCCTGTCCTTAAGGATGATGATGTAATTCGATTGCAAACTTTCAGAGATCAAACTGAGATGCATTTTCGTAGGTTGGAAGCTCTCTGTGTTAAGCAAGAGACATACTCAAAGATTGTGGTGCTTGTTTTGGTGGAAAAATTGCCCAAATCGTTAATTTTTAATATGATAAGATCATGGGAAAAGAGCATACCGGAATGGAGATTAGAAGAGCTTATCATAGATCTGGATTTGGAATTATAAGTCTTAGACAATTATGCTGAATTGTTAAAGATGAATGGACAGCCTAATTATAACAAGTCAAATGAAGCAAAACAAACTTGATCAAGACGACCAAACACCGCTAGTGCTCTTTTGACATCCGAAGGGAAAGCTCAGATGTGTTTATTGCTCTGGAGAGCACAAACCAGGGAAATGCACGATGCATACGGACCCTGACGACAGAAAAGGCATCCTTAAGAATTCTCCTAGGTGTTTCATTTGTCTTAAACCTAAGCAAAGGTCTTTGCAATGTCGATCAAAGCTTAGATGATCTCAGTGTAAGGCTAAGCATAATGTCTCCATTTGTAGCAGAGCTTCAGTTAAGACTCAAAATAAGGATGCACCTATTAGTGCTGCAGGGAGTAAGTTAAGCCCCACCACCTCAGCTTGGGCTTTAAGCATGTGTTCTGGGGACAGTGTGGCCTTACAAACATCCTTGGTCAGTGTGAACGGCAAAAAAGAATGCAATTTGAAAGTGCCTTTTCACAGATCTTTGATTTCTGCCAAGGCTGTAGAAAACGTAGGATTGAGGCCAGTGGCAAGAGAAAATTTGAGGATAAAGTCTTTTTGGATGTAGAGAAACAAATGACTGGGTGAGAGAAGTAGTGGAGTTTTAACTTGTGCCCTTGAAGGGAGAGAAGAAAGTGAAAGTTTCTTGTTTTGTTGTTGAGGACATAACTAGTATTACAAATATTCATGTTGAAGATGTTAAGAAACTTTATCCTCACTTGCACATCATACATTTTTCAGATGTTTCCAGGTTTGATGATAGGCTTAGAATTCAGGTTTTGATTGGTTTAGACTTTCAATGGGAATTTATGGAGGAAGAAGAAATACGAGGGGGTCATGTGAACCGCTGGTGGTCTAGACCATCCTTGGATGGGTTCTATCAGGACCCTTAATAGGTGAGAAAGTTAGTTCTTCTCCAGATTGCTCTGTAAAGTTTTTGCCAAGTAAACCTTCTCAAAAGCCAATGATTGATGAGCAGGTCAACAACCTTTAGTATTTTGATAGCTTAGGCATAAGGCCTAATGATCATGTACACGAAGCATATATTGATGATATTTTATTTGCAGAAGAAAGATATTCTGTATCATTGCCATGGAAGGCAGGGCATGGTCCTTTGCCTTTTAAATTGCAAACATTTGTTTTGCTAGATTGAGATCACAAGTTAGAAGGCTTAGAGAGGATCCTAAGATTTTTCATGAATAAGATAAGATTATTTCAGAGCAGTTAGAAGCAGGTATCATGTCTAGGGTATCAGAAATGGAGGAACCAGAAAAAAGTTTTCTACTTACCTCACTCAGCAGTTGAAAATGCAGAAACAACAAAGGTAAGAGTTGTTTTTGGTGCTGCTTGTAAAGACAAAAGCACAAGAACCTCATTAAATGATTGCTTGCATGTGGGTTCATCATTGACGCTATTAATTTTTGACATTCTTTTGTGGTTCAGAGTTGCTCTTGTTGGTGACATAGCCAAAGCATTTTTGAATATTGAAGTGAATCCTGCAGATTGTAATTGTTTGAGATTTCTCTGGATAGATGATGTCAATACGGAAAAGCCAGAGAATATTGTGCTCAAGTTCAATTCAGTTGTTTCTGGCGTTATTTGTGCACTATTCGTTTTAAATGCTGTTTTGTGTCATCACCTTTCTTCATCTCAGAGGGCTGACAAAAGTTTGTCAAACAAATTTCACAGTCTTTCTATGTTGATGAACTTGTGACCGATTGCCCTGATGTAGTAGAAGCCTATTCTCTTTTTTGTTAATAAAAAGATAGAATGATGAAAGGGGGATTTTTACTTTGAAAGTGGAAAACAAATAATGAAGAGCTTAAGGGAACAATTCTGCAAAATAGAAAGAAAGTGATAGTGTAGATATCCAAAACAAGCAATCCTTTCTCAAAGAATCGTTAGGACCACGGGAGGCGACAGGAAGAAAGACCAAACTTTTAGGTATAATCTGGAACAATGAGTTAGTTTTGCTTAAATTCGACCTAACTACAAATAGTCAGGGAAAGAGACTCACCAAGAGAGCCTTTGTGATCACTTTAGCCATGTTATTTGACCCTTGAGACTTAATAAACTCCATTTGAGTGCATTCTTTTTGAGGAGCTCTGCAAAGAGAAACCCTGAGAGTAAAGTTGTGAAGCGGGAGGAATGGATACATGGGCTGAATGAGATGAGGAGACTGACAGTTCCAAGTTGGTGTGTATGAGGAAAATGACGGTGAGTTGTTGAGCTGCCAGCTGTACAGATTTGGAGATGCCAGCAAAAAGGCATATTGTGCAGCAGTGTATCTTGTCTGTGAAACAACAAAGAGGAGTTACACAAAGCTTCTATGTTCTAAGACAAGGGTTAGCTCCACTCAAAGATCTTACCATTGCACGTCCTGAATGTCATCAGGAATCTTAGCTGATCTCATTGACAAAGCACTGTGTTCTCAACTCACCATTGACAAGGTAAGGTATTGGCTGGACAGCAAAACTGCCCTCTCCTGGGTATACAACCAGGCGTGATGGAAACAATTGGCACAGTTGTTGTGCACTTAATCTTTTTTTCAGTCAATTCACAACTCGTCAAGTTGACACATCCTGGCGAATCTTCTGCACATTGTTTGTTGTTCTATCAAACTTTTAGTAACTGCGTCATTATTTGTTTTGTCTGAAAAGGGAACTTTGTGTTTCATTCCTTTGATTGTGACTGTTGTTACTTACTGTTTTATTATTTATTTCAATTTCCATTATTAAAAACATTTGTTCTTCAACGGTGTATTGTTGCTAATTGGAAATTAGCATAGAAACTATGCATTACAGCTCTTTTTTTGCCAATCGATTGCCAGTTAGTCGACATTATTAATCTTACAATGGTTTTTATTCATCTGTTGGCAGAGTTTGAGCTTTATAAGCGCAACAGGTTATGGGCCCAGTACTGTCTTTATAAAGGAGAAGCATCAGTGACAAAGTGAGAGTTGAAGAATTTTAAAAGATATTTCTGTTGTGTGTGACCTTGTCTGTGAGAGCTGCTATCACCAGTAATTACAAAACTGTGCTCTGGAGAAAACCTCAAGAGAGTAGAGAAGTTAAAGAATTAACAAATTGAAAGAACTTCAATACTAAAAATGGCTGAATTATTAATGAAGTTGCCTCAACTGAAAGATTCTTACAAAAGTTGGCATGCATGGAAGATGCACCAAGCTCTTCTGATGGCTGATGAGGCATGGGATATAGTGTGTGGCCTGGGGACATGACCTGAGGCTATAGCCACAGGTGAGCAAGTCGCAACTGAAATTCGTCAAGAAAAAGAAAATCAAATCAGAGAATACAACAGTCAAGTATGAAAAAGTAAACAAGATTTTGGTCATGTCCTGAGTGGGGACATTTTTTTCATGTGGGGAAGCTTTCCAGAAAGTACTCAGCAGATGTCGTCTGATGTGTCAGCCCATTTTGAAACGAAGACACATAGTCACCGAGTCTCAATTCATACTAAGCTAGAAATGAAGAAAATGACCAATCAGGACAACCCAGAGGAATGGATGAAGAGCAGAATACGTCCTTACCAGCAGTATGCACTACGTGGAGATAGGATTTCTGACAGTGAGCAATGTGTCAAAACATCGAGAGCTCTGCCACCATCCTCAAAAGAATTCAAGAACCTAATGACGTTTACAGCTACAAATTCGGCTATGTTGATTTTGAAAATGATGGACTCGTTCCAAACAAATTGTCCTACACAGAAATTGTATAGGAAAAATGAAGCCTACAGAACCTCCTTTGGCAAGAATCGTCAACTTAAAGGTCGTTATAGTAACCGTGCACCTCCCAGTTTAAAAAATCTTCATTCAAACAATGAATTTTGGGAATGTGGAGAAAGTCGTCATGTGCGTCACCAATGTCCGAATAGAAAGAAAAGAAAAGAAAAGAAAAAAGAAGGAACTGCAGCAGCAGACAGATCTTGCATATGTGTTTAGAACTAGCTGATTTGAGTTATACTGCAATCTACAACCATTGTCCTTTTACCTAAGTGCATTGGAGTCTGTCTGCATTAAAACAAGAAAAGCAGTACTCTGTAGGCAGAGAGACTTTTTTACTTGAACTTTCCAATAATGCTTTGTTTCTTCATTTTCTGTTTATTTTTGTCTTTTCTTGTTTATGATTCGCTAGTTTAGATACACGTTTTTTATAAAAGGGTTGCCATATACATATACTTTAAGCTCTGACGATTCTTACTTTGAAAAGTTTTAAAGTATGTTTTCAGCGCAATGTCACAAATTTTCAAGGCTATTTTCAAGTTTTGTATTACTAAAGGATTGTTCAAATATACGTCTTTTTGTGAGTCTTCTTGGTGACTTCATTACTCGTTACTTTAGGAGAAGGTTCGTTTAGCAAACTTGCCATTATAAAACGTTTTTGTGCTCCTCATTGTCGCTGGAAAGGCTATCACGTTTTATGATCCTTTTAACTGAGCAAAAGCCAGCAAGATAGATGGAGTATGAAAAACGTATTCACACTTTTGTAACCGAAAAAACAAGGAAGATAAACATTTAACAGACTTCTTTGTTTGGACATTTAAGAAATTAAATTGATGAAAATACATTTGACATTTTACACAGAATTAATCAAACTTAACAAAAGTTGATGTAAGAAATATTTAGAAATATATTTTACGCTAAGGTAAAGGGCACTTGCAAAAATTTCCTTTACTAATACAAGATCATCTTTCTTCTGCTCGTTTTGCTCGCAGTGGAGGAAAAAGCTTGACGTGCTAGATAAAACTTGACTGCAATTTTGGCATCAGCATGTCAATTTTTATTTTAATCTGCATAAAATCTAACTCAACACAAACTGTTCCACAAATTGTTCCCCAGTGCAATTGCCGAGGAGTATTGAGAGTTGTGTGATAATATCGGTCTGACGACTGATGTGCGTAGTATAAGTCTGAACAGTTGAATTACCAAATACAGAAATTTTACTTATTATTAAAGATAAAGTTGAAATTTTGTTTACAAACTTTGGAAATATATTACAAGATTCCAATCACTAATCTGACTTATTGTAATGAATGCACTTGGAAAGCAGCGTGGACAATGACCAGAATTAATCAGCAACATGGAAGCTTGCAAGGGTTCAACTCGGTCGATTTTATTATTGTACCAAGCGTATGGTTTGAACAATGGCGAGTTTCTTTACAACTTATAACAAGCCTTGCATTGGTCGTGTAAATTAGTATACTAAGAATTCCCGTGATCTCCGTTACAGTGTTTGTGACCGTTTTCTTCTGAAACAAGCATTGTCAACCCGTGATCAAATTGTAAGTCTATTATGTGTACGTCATTCATTTCTAGGTCGTTGTAAAAACCATTCACAATCGAGTCTTTGATCAACATGGAGTCTGCGTTTTTCGAAAACCTACTGTCGAGTTCTGTTCATTCAATAAGAAATTTGTTATCTGTAAGGAATATCTTGCAAGCCATTTCAGTACCTTGAATGTATGATTATTGATGTTAAATTCAGTAATATTTATTTTGATCTATACCACTGACGCCATTTGCATTTCTAACAGCTATTCAGGTGACATCGGTTAACCTCGTCAACGATATTATCTTTTGAATAACAAATTAAGAGACGTGTTTCATTACAGTTTGCTTGATTCTATTTTTTTCTAAATACTCTTTTGCCAGTCAAATCAATGACACAGATATTCCAACCTTCACACATTTTGCGATTTTTTCAAGCATCTTTTTTGTCGATCACGCATTTTCACTAATTTTCACGAAAATTCTAACTCACCTGCATAAAACAGTATTAACTTTGCAAGATTATTATTTAGTAATGAAACTATGGTAATTGGGGCATCTTTGCCGCTATACACAGCTGTCATTATTGATTTGATTTTCCCCAAGCCAATCGTATTTAACAAGTCCTTGACGCCACTGCCGCTATTCAGTAATTTACTCTCGAATTAGTTCAAAGAACAGAAATCGTATCATAACAACAAGGCAAAGGCAATTTTCCAACCATATTTTTCGGTCTCGGTCCATGCTCCTAGATCACCTTGAAAACAATTAAATTGACAGGAAAATAGAACAACATTTGAATTCAAATCTTTCAGTAGTTTCACGCACTTTTATTTTGATAACTTAACAGTTCTTGTGACACAAAATATCTATATTGAGAATGGAATTCTAGTGTTTTAAATCGTTTGTTGCCATTTTTTAATGTTGCCTCGAGTTCAGACTCTACAGAAAGGAGGCATGGCCGCACACAGGATATTTTACATTCTCATGAGCTTTTTCAATAACTTTGAATTTGACCAGACGTTTCACAGGAAGCATGCGAATCAAAAGACAGCGTAACAGTTACTGTATTCCTAGGAGTATTACGTTCTAGCACGGCTATGCATAAAAGTTTGTAGGTGTTATCCAAATGTGCGATAGTCACCCTTTATATCGTTCATATCCTTTAATCAATCCTATGTTAAAAAGAATAACCACAAAGTCAGCTCATTTTTGCCCTGTTCTTGCTCTTTTCACTCCTTAAATTACTTGTCTTTATTCTGTTTCTTTGCCCATTGATTGATATTTCCGTAATGACAAAATGCAATACAATCTTGCAGTACAAGCATTTCTATCACAATGAAGGTAAAGGCGTAACTTGATGATTGGTCTTCATAATTTACTTTGAATTCTCAAGCTGCTTGACAATTCCCAAAGTAATGAAATTTGTATTGCGGAGATAACAGGCATTGCTTGGAAAAGAGCTCAAGAACACACCGTGGCTAAGATCAACAATCAGTATTGAGAAACAGACTGGGTTCAAACCGCTGTGGAGATCTTATTAACAATACGTTGAACAGGAAAGTGACACCACTCCACGATCACTTCTTACATAATGCAGTGCTGTATAAAGTTCATAGGCTTATAAGGCTAAAGTTATGGGTAATTAATAAGGTTATCATATTTACGAGGTCGATGATATGGGTTATAAGGTTACTAAGGTTATAGGTTACGATTTGAAAGTTATGAATTCCAAGGGTATTAAGGTTATAGGCTACAATGTCAAAGTTATAGGATGTGAGATTGTTTAGGTAACATGCTTATAACGTTAATGTTATGGGTTATAAGAATGTTAAGGCTACAGGTCATGAAGTCAAAGTTATAGCTTGTAAGGTTTATTAGGTTTAGGTTATGAGTTACAAGGGTTTAGATGTCACACCCTTATAGAGTGTGAAACGATCTGGGTCATTTACATTTTTTTTGTTTTTATCCCGGTAGGTCAAAAATTCGCTAATGGATCGTTTCTTTTCCGAAGTGCGAAGAGCCTAAAACTTTAAAGCTTATTTTCAAATCCACAGTTTGTCCTTTGCAGTATCGATTTCAACAGCTTACAGTGATTTCATGGAGTATTGTCAAAACTCTCTCCGCGGCTCTTTTGAAAAGTATAACGTCAGAATGTCTTAGTTTCACAGAGTTCTCTCAGTCGGCAGTAAACTCTCTTGCACACTTTCCCCATTAACGAAAATATTCTTGGGACCTGCGCTGAATACGAAGTCCTCCTCAATATTTTAGATACATATCAGTTTTTCCCATCAGGAAACTTTCGAATGTGTTTCTAGAGATTGCTTCTATTGTTGTGTGTTCTTTCTTATTAATTGTCGGGTGAGAGAGGATTTAACAGACAGAATACTAAACAGCATGAAATCAGACATGGCTTTATCTCACATTTTCAGACTGTCCGCCAAACAATCGAAACGAAATCCCTTACGTACGTGGAACTCAACAGTAGAGATCATTTAAAAATATTAGACAAACCCCCTTTAGTTCCTTGTCAGCATGAGACAACCTTAACCTATTCTAGAAGTTCAATTGATGAGAACATAATAATAGCTTAACTCGTTATATCGCATAATTTTCTTCCTATACGTTAGAAAAACTGAATGACGTCAGCTCAACTTCTACATAGATATATTTAATAATACTATGAGGGAGATTTCAAAATCAGTTTAAAGGAAACATAAAATAAAGTCATTTTGAGTAAAGAGTGGCAAAGGGACACGGAAATATTCGCTAACCGGATATTTAAAACGAACCTACTGCAGTTTCCATTAATTGAGGCAATGTTTCTCAATTTTCCACTTTACATTATCTGCCTTTAAATTAAGGGGCGAATTTAAATATAAATAAGTTTAAGTAACAATGCTCGCCTGCGTCTTACTGCCCCATCAGGGTAAAAGTTGCAAACGTTAGGGTTGGGTGGCTTGTCCAGTGGCCTACATGAGAAACTAGATTTTATATGTGGCCAAGAAACTAAACACTTTCGGTTCCTGCAGTCTTTCATGTGAGTTAATGTAGTGCACTTCATGCTGGACACCATCCGTTTCTTCTCTAAGGCCCAAGTTAAATGTCGCTTACTTCATGTGCCAAATCAAATGATTTAGTTGGGTGCACAAGACTTACGACGTTTGGCTTGATTGAGTGGGGAGGAATGAATGATTTATAGCAGAATCAATTTTGAGCGGCAGACGGAGTCATTCGACCTTCCCACTAAATTGAATTTGAAATAGCGCGTGAAGACACCGAGGTGTGGCTTGGGCCTCATCAATACAGATCGCAAGTTGTTTAAATTTGAAAGAGAAATGTTTTTGCTTCTCGATGTGCTATTTATCGTGCGTTCTACAGTTACAGAATAGGATACTTGCGGTTTGTGACATTGTCACGAATTTCAAGTATTAAATACGGTGTACATCAATTATTAACAGCTTAATGATAAACGAGACAGAAAAACAAGCAAAACCCTTTTTCTGTTGCCTATTTGATTTTTAGACTTTTGGAATAGAAGACTGGCTCGCACAAAGTACTTTCGCATAACAGTGTGACCGTATTCCAGGACAGAGGGTAACAACATCACTTATAAATGTAGTAGATCTAACAACGAACCTGTTTTGCAACACAAGTACTACTGAGATATTCGCAACTTGTTTTAAGGTAAATCGTGTTTTTTCAATACAACGTAGTTTGGAAATAAGGTTAGATAGAAGTTTACCAGTTCCTATAGAGTTAGGATGCTAACTTTTTCTTCTAATGTCAGTAGGGTAGATGTATTTGTTGACGATTTTAATCCGACGTTTTTCAATCTTTTCATCAGACGAGTCGATAATCTCTTCATGGTGGGCATTATCAAAGCTCTTGCTTTGCATCGATAAAACCGAACCACTACCTGGAATTCCTTCCTCGAGTTCTTTCGTAAACTTCAATGGTTTTATCCGGATTTATCCCTTTTCAGCTGGCATTATTTGTCCCCACATGTAAGATTATTTCTCCTCTTGCTTGAGAGCAGATTTTATTCTTCAGTGGCAGTACCAGAAAAGGACGGACTTTCACTGATTCATTTGAGAAATCGTACTCTTATCGATCCGAAGAGGACAATGTAACCAGCAATAAATGTGACCCTGTTTCCATCGATGAGCTGCATCAGTGTAATGAGGCTGACTGCATGTATCTACTTTGATACACTTATCTGCCTGGTTGGAACCGAGGTACTTTGAGTGATATGATGCAAAAGCACTTTTGTCTTTTTTGAGACTTTCCTTTTTAATATTTGATTTTTTTTCCTTGCAGATGTTCTCACTTTATTTTTAACTTAAAGAACAAAGTCTTGCCACAGCAAAGACATAGAAGTTTTTAAAGAACTTTTACGTTTATATCCATTGAAGAAATTGCAACAAATACTTATTAAGTCCGAAAATTAAATTAACAACAAGCCAAAATTTCAATTCATTAAAGAAATTGTCGTTGGTTTAATCACTTGCCTTTCTGATTGCTATGCAAAAGCAGATGTGGCTATCGAAATACTTTTCTAGAAACACCACGGTGCATAGATAGAAGTTGGAAAAATGGGATGCTGTGCATACTGCTACGCCTGCAAAGGAAAACATGACATGCAAGAAATTTTTGAGAAAAGAAACACGATGGGCATTATTGAGCACTTTTTGAGACGACTAACAAATGGGACAGTCTTTATGTGTAAAGCATTCTAAAAATAATGCAATCTTTGGGATCCTATTGTATAAATCTGATGATCACGGTTAAGGTAAATTTTGACTGTTAACAAAAGTTTAACCCCATCATACCTTCAAAGTTTCTCAAATTGTGTAACAGATTTTATCAACATTATTATGTTTGTCAACGATTAACTTGTTTTATTATTACAACTGAAATATAGTGAGATCGACATTTACCTCCACCATGAAAATATACCAAAACAGGAAAAAAATATGCATAAAAAATGCAGGTACTCGTCAATGCCTTATCAATTGATGGCAATGTATTCACCTTACTTTCCACGATAATTCCCAATATGTTCCTTTAAAATTTGTTTCAGAGTTTCTGGTGACATTTTGATATTTCACTGTCAATCGTTACTTAACGGATATCCTTGGTTGCTGTCTCCAACAAATTAAAGACTTGTGAAGTTAATGACATCTTTTCATCTGACGTAATTCATGTTTCCCTAAACTTTGTAGGTCTTGTCTGAAACTACGGTATATAAAATTTATACCAGGCAATGTTTCTGGAGAACATTAGCAGAATTTTTTCTAAAAAAAAAGAGAGTAACAATAACTTTAATGGTCAATAGTTTGGTAAAAATTTTAAACATATCTCATAAGTAGTTAATCCGTGGTCCGTGGGGTAAAGTGGGGCATCACCTTCCCGTGTGTTACAGCCCTAGATGAAGATTGAGTTGCCGCGTCTGTTCTGGCCATAAGACTAAAGGAGGCGTGGTTATTTCTAAATTGGCTTCCTGGTTGACTACTTTCAGAAAACAAAATCTCGTGTGCAGATTTCACGCACACAAGAGTTTCCTAGAGCAAATTGCGTATTAGCAATGCTGTGGTGAGTTCTAGTTAGGTCATCTGGCAACACCTGCTGTGTTAAACCCCGACCGCATCAGGAAGCCTTTTCCAGTTGTTTATAAACTATTGCCGCCAAAAGTTTACAAGGACACAAGTGAAAGGTGACTAGTAGATTTCCTTGGTGACCAATGAAATTTGTTTTCAAGACGGGAGTAGCCAATGAGCGGTATGTTTGTGCAGTTGGATTATATTGTTCGTATTTCTGGACGTCAGGTCGCACTTATCTGCTGCTTTCCTAGAATTTGTGGTAAATTAATTGTCTAGGTCTGTTTGGAGAGGACCGTAATGGTACAACCACAGTAATATACAACAAAACATAATTTAGATAACTGTAGCAAAATTCGGTCTTGATATGGATGCTCGCCGCCAGGTTCGTAGGATGTCTGTTGCTGTCAAATTGCACAGATCGGTTGCTAGACTCAAAAATTTGTCTCTAGGTACAGTTGAGCAAGACAACACACAAGAAGCTACAGACGGTAAGGGCAAGGGTGAAGTGGAGGATGACAGGTCAGTTGAGTACTTTAATATTTCGTTGTTGTTTTACGGTTTTCCTCCTGTTTTTTTGGTTGGCCGTCATGAGTTTGTAGGTTATTAAACTACGTTTCTGCCGTTTGCTATGCTTTGTAATATCCTTGAGGCTTAGCATAGACTGTGTTGTTACCAGTACCTGCTGTAATATAAGATTTGATGATAGAGTTTCATATGTACTCAACTGCCCTCTGCTTATCTTAACGGTAGTTGCCTTTTTCTGAAGATCCAAGTCTGTCATCTTGACCTTCCGTGAAATTGGTTAAATGATATCATATAACTTTATGATGCCCAATATACATCGTTTTGTGTTGTTGGGATTTCCTAGATGTCTAACTTGCAAATTTTTTTGCTAGCAAGCTCAGGTTTTACATTTCTCCAGTTGTGTCAGGCAAACACCAAAATGAAGCTTGTCTTTGAGCTAGAAACGATCCATTTTAAGTGAACGTTTAGAGGGAGAGGGAGACCGATAGATATGGCCCGCAAATGGAGATGCAGGACTGTCAGTAAAGGTCTAGATTGAATTCGACAGAATAAATGGCGTCTAGCTTGATTTTTATATCCACTAAGTCATTCCCAAAAATTTGAAAGTGTCATTTACTGTTTACTATAAGTAAGCTAGTAAAGTACTATTTACACCAATCTTGAACCACTTAGCTGGAAAGACGGATATTTTGCCCAAGAGCTCCTTACATCTTAACAAAATTCCACTTGTCCAACCCCACTGTATGATCTTTCCAGAAATAAAAATGCGTAACATGGAAGGGTGCACTATATACAGACATTTATACATATGTGGTATAGCCCTTATCATACTTGATGCAACACTCTTCTTGTCAATACTTTTAATATTAAGTGCAAGAGTAGATATTCTTTGTATCTTTTCAGAGAACAGAAGACATTTGATTACATTTAATAATAATAGTCAAACAGGTAGTCCTGTAAATATCTAGTCCCAGCCACTATTGCTGTTGTTTGCCTAAAGATGTTTTTGCAGGGGTATCTTTTAAGATATTTGATGAGTTATATATATAATGATTTTTAGTAACTGGCGACTGCAGCCTGGAATGTTTCATGAACAAATATTATCAGCATATAGAAGATAGGTAGTGATCAGAGCATGAGATCTACAAGAGATGACTCATTTTCATAGATTACGAGCTTTAGCTCTGGTTTGGTGCTACCTTTGAGAAAAGTAAACTCAGAAATTTGCCAAGTAACACCATACTTGCATACCAAGAAGTGACAGTTAACCTTTTCTGGAGTGAAACCAATGAAAATATTAATGATTTGTTTGCCAAATTAGGTAAGTACTACTGTAGCAAAGTCGAGCACTAGTTCATAATAAGACAGCACAGTGTGTATTACAGTCTCCGGTACAGGAAAAGTACAATGACTAATAAATAACAACTGAACTGAGCAACACCTAAGCCATAATTAGTAAGCATTATACTCCCTACACCATAGAACAGGATACCACCAAAGCAGCCCAATTCACAATGGCTTTTCATCTCAGATTGGATTTCTCCGAATGGTAATAGGTATCATTATATAATTGTAAGTGCATATCAGGTATGGCAAGTGCAGCAGAGACATGTACATTATGCATCAACTAAAAAGCACGAGAACTCCATGAAGGAATACATGATTGAACTTTTCACAAACACATGCTGCCATTTCCAATGAGAAGGGTGCAATATACAGAGCAGCTTGGAGAAAATGCAAATATTGTGGAGAAGTGTTAATCATGTTAATTTTCAGCATAAATGTCAGCTGGTATGTGTCAAAGAGTCATGGCATATCATTAGTGAAAAAAGATAAAGTTATTTACTTGTGAAGTCTCTCATTCCATCTGAATGATTTAGAAATGTTTGTGGGAAACATATGATGCATGAAATATGAATAAACCATTTCAAGACATTCATGGCAGTCATAAATACTATTGTATTTAGATAATGCATTAGGTAGCCAATCAGATATTACATAGAACCAGCATAGCGTCAGGCATTGATATTCACTCTGTTTCATGTGTATGTATCCTTCTTGCAGACCTCTATGGACAACAGAATTTCCTGTAAACATTGTTGGTTATACACATGAAGACAGGTATTCCATTGTGTGTCAAACATATTCATTACTAATTTTACTACTAACTAGTTTCTGCTGCACATTGTGACAGAAATTATACATTTGATTTTCTTACTAATGCACTAATAGATACACCAAGGAAGGCATGCATATTTACATAAAGTTTGCTTTCATAACTTTATGGCCACTCTTGACTCAAATTACACAAGCTGGACATATGAATGGTATGGTTGCATTTCACCTGGTAGGAAATGGATATACATTTCACAAGTGAATATGAATGATAGCAACCTGGTTATTTTCATGGCTGCTGTAAATAGCAATTGTCATACTCTAATATTCTTATAGTTGAAACAAAATTAAATAAATTTGTGGCCTACATGAACGGTAATTTTTTTGTTAAATGTAAAGATTTATGCTTGAAAATCTAGTTCTGTTCCTTTCAGGGATTTAAAATGCTCCTTGTAGGTTTGTTTTAGTTTTTGTTGTCATTGAATCATATACACAGGTACTGTTAAAGCAAATATATCAAGGGAAGTGCATTTCTGTAACTAAGTGTGACATTATCATTGACCTTGTCCTGTAAATAACTGTGTTGATGTGGTGGTGAAGAAGTTAAAAAATTCAATAATGTAATCTCAATTATATCATAAATATCTGTGTAGTTATTCTACACTGAGTAGGTGAAACGATAACCTCATAAAGATTGTTTTTGAATATTTCATATGAAATAGTTAATACATGAACCATTTTTCAAATTATGATTATGACTGATATCAATATTGTTTTAAAAATTGATATCAGTGAACTTTTCTTACTTAAGGACCAATGATGCCTTGTTTTGCTATAAAGTCTAACTATAAATTATAACTAATGCAGTCAATATTGTTCAATACAATCCATTTACTGTAACTTACTAACACGTCAAAAGATTTTCCATGTATACTATGGATGGCATTATGACATACTAGATGTACTTCATCGTCATTCTTTGGTGTTACTTCACACTTTACTTCACTGCCCATGAGTTGTTTCATTGAAACTGATGTGCTTATGAAACTCAACATGCTGGAAAATGTGACAATCTACAACCACTAATAGTTTGTTTATTTCTTTTCTTTGTAGAGCCAATGATTTGGATGGAGGCTTTTTTGAAGCCTTTACAATCCTTGATTACAAGCATTATGATCAGATCAAGCAAGCAGAGGCAGATGCAAACAATCAAGACAAAACATTGGAAAAAGCATCTGAAATAAGTCTTACTGGTGGGTTAACTAGTGACAGAGTTTTAACAAAACAAGAGGTTAGTTTTCGTTTAACTGTAGGTATCTAGCAAAAGAGATTATTCAAGAGTGTGGATGATTAAACTAAAGCTAGATGTTACAAAGTAAAAAAGAACCTGAGAACGTTTTTGCATCATTAATGGCAATGTAGCATTCCATCACCATTATTGTCATTATCATAATTATTATAATAATCATCATGTTTTGGGGTTTTATTTCAGCTCCTTGGTTCCCCCTTTTGTTGTCAAACTTCCTTTTTAGCTTGTTTTGTTAATTTTTTTGACGTATGCCTGTTTTCAAATGATTTTTTTTAAAAAAAAACGGCTTTGATTTGCTGTGGATGCATATTGTTTATGTCATGTTATATTTTTGGCATCATTCAGATCGAATAGCAGATGCTTCTTTATAATTGCTTGTTTTTATTTGCACGATTTACTTTTCCTTGTATTTACACAATTTATTTCTCATTATTTGCCCATGAATTTTTTATTTTGTTGGGATCTTTTTGTCAGTTTGTCTCTTTGACTGTTAGCAACATAATGAAACATGGATGGATTTTAATAAAATTATCAGGGCATGTCCAAAGTTAGTATAGGAAGAAATACACATTTTTTGTGATCATGGATCATTGTTTAGCTCCAACAGTTTTTGAAGGGTTTCTTTTAATTGCTAGATAGGGCTAAGGTAGACATAATAGTCTCGTTAGAGTGCAAGGTTGGACTGGGTGGACTTCTTGCTTTTTAGCAGGTTTTTCTCATTGTTCAAGTACCTCTAAGTTACATTTGTTTCAAAGTTCTTGGTTCTCTGTATTATTAACTGTATCTCAAATTCAAGGTTGAATCATTATACTCAGAAATTCTTTACATTGTGATCAATCAATTGGGAAAGAAGCAGCATAGTCAAGATTCTTTAACTGATGGAGATATATTTGTGTATGCACAAGAGGTAAACAATACATTTGTCTTATATTACTGTTATAAACTCAAATAGGGATAATCTCAAAGGGAGTGTCTCATATTTATATCCTATTGTTATTTGAGATTATACAAGTTTTAAGGTTTCAGTTTTCAGTTTAAGCTGTTTTTGAGATTCTGTAGCTTGTCATGTTTTTCAAGACATTGTCAGTAGGTTATTTTGTGGTATTGGTTCTGTCTTGGTCTAAAATGTAGGCAAGCATTTTTACATAGGTGCCACAGTACTGCTAATTAGATGGCCCATGTTTGATTTAATTGGATCCTCAATGAGATACTGTTTCTAGGCTTTTTGGCAACTCTGTGAAAAAACCGATTTACTTTCCTAGTCGTTTATGTGTATAAACTGTAATCATTTGGTCAAACAGAAACTCCAAGGTAAAGAAACACTGAGATTTTTTTCTTTCACTCTCATTTTATTGTACGAGAGGTGTACTATCACATATCTACCCAAGAAACTAGCATATCTGTGTAATAGGAACATATGATTTGGTATGATGTTATTTCTCTGCGCGTTGACTTTAAGACACTTTGTTTGTCCTGTTTATGCCAAATAAACTTCACTATGTCCATCAATTTTTAATTGTAGGTGCTTGGTATAACAACAGAGCTTCATAGAAAGTTGTATGCACTTTCAAAACAGAAAAAGGTACAACATTTCTTAAGTTGTCGGAAGTTGTATTTTTTATGCTCATAGTGTTCACTAAGGGAAAGCAACCTTTCAAATTTTACCTGGCTTTGTCTTCACGATCTTCACAAACTTGAACCCACCTTTGGCAGTTCTTTCTGTAAAGTACCAGTTTCTTTCCCTCGTCTGCAGATGTTTTTGGCTTTTAAAGACTTGGGGCTTCCATGACATCACCCTCCCCGCATTCAGTATCCGATTGTCCTATAATCAGTTACATTTTGTACGGATGGTGATGGAAGGGGCTTTTGGATTCCAATGACCTGAAAAAATGTGCTGGGTGTGGCTTCACAGGTCCAAAAAGCTAGACAGATCAAATGATAAGAGCCAAAAAATTGCAAATCACCAACTTTGCTTCACATGATAGAGACAGGGGTGATCATAATGGCAGCAGCACAATTTCATAGGGAATGTTTGCTTATTGCAGAACCATGAGAAGAAACCACATTTAAACTGTCCAATGCCCATGTAAGGTAGAAGCATCTGTTGTATGTTTTTCTTTGTGGTTGAATCCGGTCTATCTCTATGCCAAGATGTTTTCTAAAGTTATAATCAGCAACTCTCCAATACTGATTGCATAAAGCTCCCTGCAGACAACATGTTTACGACTTGGTTTGCCTTGACAGATAATTTCTGAAAAGCCCCACAAACCCACAAATACTTGCACAGAAGTATACTTTTTGGAGCTGACTAGTCGGGTACAATGAAAGATTTATGTGAACATTTTAGCCTTTACAAGCTTCGTAATTATAATCTAAATATCTAAAAATAGATCCAGAATTTTTTGGCATGTCCACTTTTAATGTCATTTATAAAAGTACAAAGAGAGAGAGGCAGATCTCTATGCTCCTTTCAAAACAAACGTTGTGCCGTTTCTCTTTAGTTAGATCCTCGTATCTTTTGCTTGTTCTGCACTTGCAGATTTGTCGATGTGGTAAAGTATGCGTCTGATTGAATTTGCTTTCGTTTTTCATTTCAGCCACCAGATTCCACGCTTAAGGTAACAGGTAAGCTACTGTAACATCTGGTTATTTTTTGAAACCACTGTGTTTATTCAACTTGAAGAAAACTATCTATTTCTTTTACATCCAAGGTATTGTACAATTTCCGTACGTTTGTGATTTTGCCGCCCATTTGAAGAAGAGAACGATACATCCACGAATTTTCGTCGTAGAAGGGTTAAGTCATGTTGAGTTTGCAGACTAGAATGAACGAAAACTTGAAGGGACTACTGTATGCCATAAAATATCTTACTTCGTTGCTAACTGTTGCCTGCATTGTTATGTTTTTCGTTCTTTCTTATTTGAAAGCACATTGCTCATGTAAAGTCATTATGTTTCTACTGCGTTATGCAATTTAAACTATTTTGAAAAAGTGAGAGCTGAAAATTATTAACATTTCCTATTTCTATTGTCTCGTTGGGTAAGTGTAAAATTTGTTATTTTTAACTTATTTAGTTAAAGAAGCTCAGAATTTAGAAGCAAAAGATGCAAACGGTAAGTAAATAGTATTACTTGCTTCTCAAGTGGTTTACAACTGGAGTGCAGAGGAACGTAAAATTTAAATATAGCTATAAGTTATAGATCACTGTATCAAGAATAGGACATTTAACCATAGGTATCGGTAGATACAATTTCGGTATCCATCGGTGTTTTTTATGTAATAAGGTGGATTTGTAATCCAACCTTTAAATGTTATCGTGATGTCATCAGGCTGAGTCTGTTTTGTTATTTGGCTAATTCCCAAGCTTTAAAAAATGACTCTGCATACACTGTGCGTCTCGCTAAATTCCGATAGAAATTGGGTTAGTACCAACGCCGTATTAAACGAGAGTACAGTTTGATCTCGTTGAGAAATAACGTTTCACCTCTCTTTCAATGTTGGGCAATTTTCCAGGACCTACCTTAGAGTTCCGATCGGTAAGTACTCAAGTTGCGCAAATCGTCCGGAGTTTTGTTTGTAGTATGGGTGTAGATGACAGTTATCGAGCAACGATGCTGCCGTTTTGTAGAAAGACAAGTTTGTCCAGTACCATAAAAATTGTCACTTGTTTACTGGTTAGCGAGGTCACTCACGTGCTGTGCGTAAATAATCTTCTTGAATTGCCTTTTTGAGTGTGAAGACATGGTTGCTGACCGGAAACACTATATTACCTCGAAGGACAATGACCGTACGTCGCAGCTGTTTTAAATCAATGGTGACAAAAATCTCATCAAAATATTCGTTTTAAAGAAGCGTCTTTGTGCAAGCTTGATACAGCTGTGCTTTTTACAAGCCCAAACAAATAATACAGCTAGTACTCTATCTAAAGTCAGGATTTACACGTCTTCAACAGAAAGAGATAAGTGTTTTCTAAGCAGTCCGAACAAGGAGACGCACAATTGGATCGTTGTTTGTAGTATCTCTAAGGTGTGGATTATCCTCCCAAACTTTAGTTGTTAACGTGAGCTATGTCTCACAATTCTCCAAACCGCTCTTTTAACTTATTTTTTAAGTAACATTTGTAATACTTAATACCCAATAAACCACGATGGTTTTTTTCTGTGTGAACGGCAGGCGTTTGTGCCTTCATTAAATGTCACTTAGAGCGAAGTGTATCTAGTTTATCTAGATGAGGAACGACTGAACTAGCCGGTTGGAGATCATACTAGTCCACCCATATATGTGGGAAGACAGTAGGCAGGCTTGTCAGACTATTCAAGCTGAGCCTGACCTGAAGTTTTCACTATTATATCTTTAAAATGTTAAAAGACGGAAGCAAAAAAAGAACAATAATTTCCCTGCTCCCAATCTGCTTCATTATCTTCATTTTCTCCTTTGACGCATTTAGGATATTTGTGTTATTGCTTCCTAATGCTGACTTTGATGGAAGTCCCGTACTCAAACTTGCTTCACCAACGTCGAGAATATCTCTCGATAGACCCATGTTGTTGTCTAAAATTTACAAGTGAATGTATTGTTTGTTCTTGATCGTGCTGTGTTATAATTGCCTGTAAAGCTTAAAATTATAACTTTGAAAAAATGAACGATCCATCCAAAAATCTTCTACATACAAAGCCTTATGCATTAGACAAGTCGTCTATCGTTCGTGGTCTCTAATGTTGTGACGGACAACATTAAAGATCGGTGATAATACCTCAGTTGCCCTGGACATAATGAAGTACTGCAGGTCTGTTACGACGGTAGCGTGTGTGTCCTTGGTATTTGTAAAAGTAGTATAGTGTGTATATGTGTAGTGTTTTCCATAGGCGACAATAGCTTATTACGAAACGTATCATTTTGTTTGTAAATAGGTTACAGTGATCCGTATTGTATGATGAGCCTTATCAAATTTGGAGAAGGAGATAAGCCAAGCAAGGATGGTAAAAGAATCAAGAAAATTGTTTTAAGGGATTTCACGGAGGAGGTTGTTGTCAGAACGACAAGCATTATGTCAAATACACTCAATCCTGTTTGGAATGAAAACTTTCTTTTGTAAGTATATCACAGATCTTGCATTATTAATTTCGTTGTTCCCATGTCTAGACACGCAAGTAAACACTAAGTTAGAATGTCAAAGAAACGACGATTGACACTAAGGGGATGAGCAGAGGAGATTTTCAACAAGGAGGCACCAGGAAACGTATAGTGTCATATTAGGGCTTTTATCCCGTTGGTAGGCATATCTTCTTGGTTGAACTGAAAAACGTCTAGTGATATACACGAACGTTGCGCTACTAATGAACTTAAAGCATCCTAGATCATTTACCATCCTTACTACCAAGCTCTTGTAATATACTGGTAAACTCCGCTGATTACACGATGCACACTTACGTGGGTGGTGCAATTATGGCTCCTACACTGTACTAGGTATTCAGTTTTCTAGCCATGTCTCCTTTGTGATACTCAAGGTTATAAATTATTAGAGCCTTTACAAACCATGCCTTATGATGAGTTTTTATTTAACATATGAACTTGTTTCGTTTTTAGCCAAATCAAAAGTATAAAAAATGAAGTCCTAAGAATTGAAATCTGGTGAGTTTCTCAATTTCGAGTGTAGCTTTTTTGGTCTTCGTACAGCTTGATAAAGTAGTGCATTAATGGTCCCTAGGCGATTGGACGCTACAGTTTAATAACTTGTTTAGAGACTTATTAGAGGAGCATTCAAAGAAAAGTTTGTATGGGCCTGGTATCATCGTTGTCATTAAAATGTTTGTTCGTTTCCTGATGACAAAATGCCACAAAAGTATCGGAGGACCAGTCACATGTGGCGAGGTTACTGGTTTAAGGCCATTTTTTAAAATCTTTTTATTTTTATGTCAAATATAATTGCAAGCGTAGTCTGCAACACAGGAAACATTAGGGTTCAAAGCTGACTACTTCGTGTTTCTATTCCATTACTTGCAAGAGTTGTGATGAGGCTACACATATTGAAACACATGTTCAACAGTGTTAACACCCGATGCCCAGACAAAATCCTTTGATTTTCTGGCAGGCATTCTTCAAGGTGACACACTCACACCATTTTTGTTCATTATTGTCATTGATTACATCATGCGGATTTCCGTAGATACAATGAAAGAAATTGGGCTTCTCTACCAGCCTAGAAGGAGTTCTCGACTTCCTTCTGTTCATATCACAGATGCTAATTTTGCTGATGATATTGCAGTTTTGTCAGGTAGCCTGGAATTATCTGCCCATTATTCAGCATCAAATTGCACTGGTGTCTATTTAAACGGAACAAAGAGAATGTATGCCAATCAACATCCGCCGTAAGGTAGACATTAAAACCCTTGGAAACAACATCCTAAAATGCGTTAAGGCCATGAATATTTAGGATCACACGTTATGAACTCTGAAAAAGATTTCAACACGACAAAGGGCATGGCATGGGTGCCTGCAACAAAATGGATAAGATCTGGAAATCTAAAAGAATAAAAATTAGAATCTTTCGAGTCACAATAGAAACTATATTACTCTACAGTTCAGAAACATGGACACTCTCAGCCAGACAACACAGGCGCCTAGATGAATGTTATACTCGT
>JANTCA010018373.1:0-24646 GCA_024741275.1 Chironex yamaguchii
GACGCTATCGTGCAGGCTTCGCTGAACTAGTCTGTGTGTTTAGTGCGTTAATGTACAGGTTGCACGAAGATCGTCTTATATGCATAGTGTACTAATGTGAAGAAATTACTGAACCACTTCGTGTACACATTGTGTGAATAGGCAGGATGTACTGAATCGCTGTGTGCAGAGGATGCTAACATGCAGGCTACACTGAATTAGTCTGTGAACTAGGTGTGCTAATGCATAGGCTGCACAAGAAGATCTTCTATGTGCAGTGCGTTAATTGTAAAGAATTCTCTTGAATGTGCACGATGCTCTTAACATCATTCTTTGCAGATTGTCTTGGACTAATTTATCATGTGTAACCGAGCTACTGCTAAATGACATGCAGAAATGGCATCTTTTTCCATGTGACGTAGAACCACACATAACTAGGACTGCCAAAATCTAAAAATTCTAAACATTTCTCTTTGCCTGTGAAATAGCTTGATTTTCTCTAAAATGATAAACATTGCTTCTATCTGCAAGGTGGCGAGAAGAGTAGCAAAGAAATGATTGGAATTATTCCTGATAAACTGACAAACAGAGTAATTTCCAATCGTTTTTCAATTCAAAGCAAGATTTAACCCTTTTCATGTCTGCCATCCGATGTTAAAAACATCTCCACATGAACAAGGATGTCCTCTAAAGGCGCATTGTTATGCGAATGTGAAAACTTGAACGTCTCGATTAACTCAGATTATTGACTTTGCTCCATTGTACTAAACATCGTTTAAAATCTGTCCCCAAAATCGGTTTAAGTTTTAATAACAAGGGTCAGTAACATCAAAGATGCCAAGGCATTTATTTTTCAGTTAAAGATGAGAAGATAAATGACATTAAAGTAGAAAAATTGGACATGAAAATACACAACATAATGTGACAAGGATTTGGAATTGGTTACACTCTAAACAGTCATAGAAAAGAAGATTTTTTAAATCGTGTTTCAATTTGAACGTAAAATGTGTTTCAGTTTATTGCAAATGTTGTTTTTTTTGTTACACGCAAACGTGATTTGTCCTTTTGGTTAAAAAAGAGGAATAAATCAATTAAAATTTTCATTATTGAGATTATTTGCAAGCGAACTATAGTAAAATAAGTTAATGATAAAAAGTGCAGGGTAATCCTTTCACTGGAAATTTTTACACTTTTGTTAAAGTGAAAATGTTTGATTTTATCTCCATCAACATGCATTTTGTGTTTACAAATATCATATTCTAATCAAACTCTCTTTACAGGAATAAGTTAGGATTATTTCTAGACGTAACGGGTTAATTAAATGAAGGTATAACGTGAACGATTGCAACAATAGCATGGTGGTCGCTGACCTTGCATTCTGAAGGTTGTGGGTCAAGTTCCCCGACTGGGGCACGAATTTACTAGTGAATTTCCGGTAGATGCATCATCTCCATATATTTCTGTCCTTTGCTTACATTTACTTTCTATAACATGATTACATCCTTGCTGTTCTTTCCTTGCAAAAAATCTTATTATAAGTATTGTAACTTTAAGCAAAAAGCTGCTCTGTCGAATGAACTTTGTTTGTTATCATTGTTGTCTTCATTTCAATATATTTGCAAACGTTAACCTTTTTATCGCTGTAAAAACCTTAACATTTTTATGTATGTAAAATACACTATTAATCCCCTTGTGCACTTTGTTTGAGTTTTATTGCAGCCTATCTGTCAAAGTTGTGTTTCAAACAATCACACAGGATACCACAAGATTCACAGCATTTGTAGCAGATAAATCTAACAAGGACTGTTGACCTCTTACGTATAAGTGTTATTTAACGTTGAAAATTTGCGACGTTGCGCTAAAAACATACTTAAAAGCTTCTTTCGTCTGACACTCTTCAGAGCATGATACGTCAGAAAGGTAAGTATATGTATATGGCAACCTATCTATACGAAACATGTAGCAAAACAGCCAATCATAAACAAGAAAGGAAACAAAGAAAGAGAAAATGAAGGAACAAAACATTATTGGAAGAGTCCAAGTGAAAAAACGAACCTTTTCTGCCTACAGAGTAATGGTATTCTGTTTTAATGTAGACAGACTCCAATACACTTAAACGAAAGGACGACCTAGCTGTGCTAATTATCCGAAAATTCTCGTCCTTATCCATTTTGGCGCTTTGTGAATCTGTCGCTAATTTTCAAGGCGATTTTCAAAATTTGTACCTCAAAAGGATTGTCTAAGTATAATTTGCGTACAAATTTAAAAGCACATTGGAGGAAGGGGAGCGGAGGGTGGGGTAGCAAGTGAGAGAGAGAGAGTTCTAATTACTCATATCCAAAAACGCGACAGGAGGGGCATCTCATCAGAAAATCTTTCCACACAACCTGTGACGTTAGGGGCGGCTTACAAGCTCCTCAAAACGCAGGAGATAGAGAAAAATATAAAAGGGAACGGTGTAGATGGATCAATTATTTCATACCTATGAAATTCCTGATTTAAACAGTTTTAGAAGCTCTTGATTCTGTTTAAGCTTGCAATAATAATTAGAGACTTACTCGTAGAAACTAGTTTAACTATTAACAAAGGTGTCAACAAAGTCAAACTTAATAACCTTCACGGTATAAATGCAAGTTGAAGGCTACTTATCTCTAATATTTAATAGGTACAGGTTTGCGCAAACAGACGCGATTACGGCTTAGAATTATCTTTTTAAATTGTAAAAATGATTTAACGGAAACTATATTTTGTAAACTGAAGAGTTAAGTGAGACTGCAATGTTAACAAAACTTAGATAATCAATATAACGTTTCAAACAGACATAAAATAGATGGGCTACCTTAGCCTGCCAGTGAATGGGAAGATTGCTCCATATCATAGAAAATGCTTTGAAAATAGGACATTTGCAGACAAGAAGTACTCTCTTAATCTCAGTAACAAAGTAAACTGTACTATTAACGAGCAAGTAGAGTAAAGATAGCGCTGTTCCTAGGAGTTCTTGACAAGGTTCTCCCATTCTTTTAATCTGCATAGACAATATGTCCTTTATAAAAACAATGTGGGACAACCAACCTTGGATATAAATTAAAAATTCATTTTCCCTCATTAAATTGCTGCAAATTGTTTAATAGAGTGAAGAACGACAGGACATGCTGGATAAGAGGCAATTACAATCCTAATTTGTAATTATGCAATAAATTATACTTTTCTCTAACAATAACATTAAAGACAATAATGGTACGTGATTCTTTTCTACCATTTAACATTTTCGGGAAGGATCATGCTCATTAAAACACTCAGTGATACCAGTTGGCCATTCCCTTGCTAAAGCATTGATGTTGTCTGTTCAGCTATGTTGCTCAGTGGCAAACGAAAACGGAAATGAGCGCCATCCTTTGACCAACAAGTATGGGAGGGAACATTGTAGAGAAACTTGGATAAATACGATGTTTATGTAATAACCTTATTAAAATGAATAGAAAACGGCCTATCTGCAAATTCTGAACCTACAGAGTCAAAGCATTCATTTCCTGGAAATGATTTGAACGTCCTCAAGGAAATAGGACAGTATTAAAATTGAACGTAATTAAATTGATCGATGAATCTCTAGGACTTTCAGTTGATCAAAGAGTCTTGATTGAACTTTGAAGAAACAATTGGCCTACATAAATAGTTCTTAAAGAATATTTCACCAATGTGTACCAAACATTGATTATATTTGAAGCTCGGATTAAAGCTCCTTTTAGGGAAACAAAACTACCATCTCTGGGAAAAGCTACAGTTCGTTCCTTTAAATATTCTAACTAGCTACAAACAAAGTATACTGATCAATGCATTGCCCTCCATATTTTTCATCATTATCAAACCTGTACAGTAAGTACTCATTTTAACTACTCCCTCCCACTCTTAATAGTGTAAATTCCGCAGAAAAAACCAAGACCCAACCCAATATCAAGTCGCTCCCTATTCTAATATACTCCAGAGTACCGAATAATCGTCCTCTCACTATTATTAGTTTTTTGAATGTTTTCCAGCCCCCCCCCCCGTTGTTATGCCAGCCCCCTATTATTAAATTTAGAGAATCTGAAAATCAGGAACTGATAAATTTTTATATAGAAGTGCAAAGAAAACTTTAAAAATAGCAAATTGCATATAAATAGATGTGTTATATTGTAAAATTCAATTTATTAATCTGTATTTTCTATTTTCAATCCCACCCAATTCTTCACCTCCTTTTATTCCCACCCCCTATTAGTAATTTCCCAGAAATTTTCCATCGCCCCGATTATTCAGTACTCTAAAGTTTGCACTTTACGATTTTTCATGGAGTAGCATGTTTAAATTCAAAGAGATTATCTTTTTGGTGATGCATTGTACTAAAATACTTCATATATTTCTGTAATGATGTCTTGTGTAATAAATTCTTAATGTCAATCGTTTTTTGTCGAGACCTCAGAATAATACTTTATTACTTAAGGTCATGTCTCTTTCTTTCAAGATTATCAGCCTGGTTTTAATATTTATTAGTGGAATACGTTTTCCAGCTGGCTTGTCGATTGCTAGTGTATCAAAGAGATTAATTTCAATGAATAGACGAGATCGTAGTTTTTCATGGTTAGCAAAGTGAACGTGGCCCTTTTATCTCCTCCCCTGTAGTATGGGTATGCACACTCTCAACATTTCTTTCACTTGTATGCCATGCTCTGAACGTCTAAGTCTTAAAGGCTTTTATCTTATTACAAAACAGGAATACTTAACTCAATTTGTCTGCCACATGAATAGAAACTGTTTTATTTTTGCTTACATCTTTTTGGAGCAGACTACAGAATGGTAAAATGATATTGTATCTTATTGTAAATTTCTTAATTAGGCATCTTTTGCTGAGACAACACTCAGTACTAATTGGTTTTAGTGACATTTTTCTCTTCGTATCTCCTAACGTAGCTTGAAGATTGTTCCAGTGAACGATGTCGACGGTATGATGAAGGAAAGAAAATTAATTGGAATTCACACATAACACTAATTGAGGCAACGGCAGAAATAGGAGTAAAATGTCCAGCATCGTTAAAAAGGAAAAACCAATAACAAGCATTACCAACTCATTCAAATTATTCTTGTGTGTTTACTAGCCTGGTAAATAAAATTCTGTGGAGTAATTGCGATGTTATTCTATAGCCTGAAAATAAAAAATGCCCTTTATCATTAAATATTAAACTCTGCATTCGTTGCTTGTTATTAAAAGTAAGTCTACAAAGGAAGCACTCATAATTCCAAACCTTCCAGATGTGTTCAATTATATTGTTTTGATATGGTTTTTATTAACTATTTTGAGGAAGATCAGTTCCCTTGCCATAGTAACAGGTGAAGTTCGTATTTATTTTAGTGGAGACAATATTTGGTACTTTGAGCAGTTATCATACTTATCGATTGAAACAATTACTTCCTGACTTATTTTTCTCTCGACTCCACCAGCATTTCCAGTAAGAGATGCCAAATCATTACAATGAAATTTCTTTCAAGTAGAGGTAATATTCTGCTGACAGTCATGATTTTAACAGCAGAGTGAGAGTGATTTTGGTTTACTACTTGTCAGTTACACAAAACTAGTCGGGCAGTAGCAACAAAGACAGGGATAAATACAATATTTTTCTCTGCATTCTCGGTCCACAATGCTCTTCAAGAGGTATTATTGAGACTAGCCAGTTTGCTGGTGTAGACGGCGAGTTTCTTGGTCTACGTCCAATTTTCGATTTGTAAATAATATCTCTTTCAAATGATGGTGGTTCTCCACCGACAGTCATGACTTAAAAATGAGACCTTTTGTAAAGGAGACGAGGGTAGCAAAGCAACTACCTGTTAGTTACACGAGACTTACTATCTATATCAACTAGCTGGTTAGTAGCAACAAATGTAGGTATGCACAGCATATATTTCCCATGGAGTTACAGTCAGCAATGCTTACCGAAGGAATAATAGAGGTTAAAAAGTTTGCTGGTAGGAACAAGAAATTTTGTCTACCTTCCAATTTTAGTTCTGCAAATACTTCACTAGGAACAAGCTTAGTTTTGACTTTATTGTGACAAATTTTTCATCTGTCGTTTACAATCCTTCTGCGCTGGTAGTGTGATTATTGTAGTATCATTAAATAATTTAAATTATACGCTCAGTTGAGACCTCGAGTTCGAACTCCGGTTATGATTTAAAGATCACCATAGAATACTAATCTTTAACAGACCGTATGATTCGAGAAACTATGAAATTCAACTAATGTGCAAAACATGACGGGCTTGAACAATTTGATTAGGCTTATCTCGGCAATATCTCGTTGTCCAATTTTGTTCCAACTTAACTTCAAAACTGCAGCTCAACTAATACATCCACAAAGGGCAACAACTGTATTTGACATATCTGTAAACGTCTCTCAGCGAGACACTTATTGAAGACTGGTTTACTGCAAGCTTTGATTCTTAAGGGTCAAAACATCATGTCATAAATATTAGAACATTTTTCCTGTATCCAAGATTCATCGTGGCCGTTGGATACGGATGATTAAAATCGTCTGGATCAAAATTTTGTGGAAGAATGTACCCAATCAAAACATCATGGAAACTTTAGGTTCATCTAGTGCTATTTTACACAAAATTGGTCACTATAAACAAGTATCATTGGCAATGACGGGATAGATTTAAAAGAGCTGATGGATTTAAAAGAGAAGTCTGACTACAACTATGACTTACAGGAGAGGTGATTGTCTATCTCGACGCCTGATCATATATCACTTTCAATATTTTCTGCTCTTCACCTCTGTCCATTTGAGGGGTTCATTCTTTCACTCTCTCTACTAAAATCGTAACTTGCAAGAGAGTTTTCATTTCGTCTAATAGATATCTCTACCTTTAATCAAAGTAATATCTCACCCTTAGATACAAATTAAAAAAGTCAGCTATCAATCCATGGTGGGGGTTTTCTTACAAGACAGGATTTAAATTTGTATTAATATACGCGGAAACATTTCGGATATAAACAAATGTTTTCTACTAGTCATCAAACGAACACATTCTCTTAGCTGTAAGTCGAAACTTTTAACTGCTCCTGAAGAAATGCAATCTCAAGATTGATTAAAATGGTGACGTACATGTCACAATGAACTATTATAGATAAATGTCCATTGGAAACTCACCTTGTCTAACCCTTCGATACTGATATGAACCGCCTCTTTTTTCCTTCCCCATCCTCTAAAGGAAGCCAAAACATGAAAAAGCCAAACTGTATTATTTACGATCTTTCTTGCACTAAATTTTTGTGATAAAATTGCAAAGAGATATCCATTTTGAAAGTCCACTAATTGGAACTTGAAGCATGCATTACACTAATACGCGACAAAATAAGTACTGACTCGCTTTGATCATATGCAAAATGACTGATTTAATTGACTAAACCTCTCCTCGCTCACTTTCCTACATCTTTAAAAAAGCACCTGCCCCATAGCTTGGGTCAACTACGTCTAGCTTGATTCAATTTACGTTCTTTTGATTGCGCCCTCAAAATGATTATGTATTCAATGGGTGGTTACCTTTCCTGACAAGCTTAGTAGATCACTTAAGGGCTTTAGTTCTATATGTTCCTGAAAGATCCTTTTACTTAGTAATTTTCCTCTGTCAACAGTCTTACAAAGCTCAAGGAGAAAATTGGATTTATCTGGAAAATATTTTGCCGAAATGTATCTTATCAGTAAAAGAATAATAGATGACAGACATAAAGTTCGTTTCTCGCCCTTGCGGTTAAGTTATGCACATAATTTTTCTTGTAATTGATTCAAAGTCTCCCCTGATAAGTAGCTTCAGACAAACTATTCTGCCTATGAACAACGACTTATACTCTTCCTTTACAGCGATAGCCAAAAGTAAGTCAAGTCGATCTTTATCTAGCTATATTCACTTGTTCAGATGTGCTCTCACTTAGCAAACACAAAGACAACAGTTAGGTGTCGAAATGTGCCCTTACATAAAAAGATATGGAATGGAGAAGAAAAGTTGTGAGATAATAATTCGCAATATAGATACACAAATTATACAGGGAAAAGCAGAGTACTATTGCAGGAATATAGTATCTTGAGTCTTAATACAACAAAAAACATACAAATTGTAATTTCACCGCCCTTTCGGAGAAGACAAATGACTATTTCCGAATTTTTGACCTACAAGATCTTCTCCGTGCGACAGATGAAGAGAGTACAGAATGATGCAGCAATGGTTTATATAGACTGGAGTACCAGAAAAACATAAATGACAGAAAAATGTGCTCCGGAAGAATGGACACATCATTAGCACAAAATTTGATCGATTGCTGTAAAAAGGGGTGGATTGTAGTTCAGATGAATAACATAAATTCTAAGGGTAATACTTGAGATCGAAGAAAATGAAAGGCTATGACCACCTACGCCCATGATGGGCATACTACATAGAGAAAGAGAGAGAGAGAGAGAGAGAGAGAATGCATAATGCTAAAGTTTGGTGAGGTAAACCGAGCATGGTTCGCTAATAGTGTAGCTTTTTGAGATGCCGCGTAGCCGGTAATGGTCAGATGAAGAATGTACTCAAGCAATACAATTTTATACAAACGATAAAAGCCAAATCTAAACAAGATACTTGGGCGAGAACTCCAAATATAATCACAATCTCTAGTATTCTATTGCAGAACTAACAAGCCACTCCCATAAACTAACAACCTATGACCAATGTAAAGGCGTTGTTATGCCAACCCAACCACAGTCACGTCTACCGGATAGCAAACTTTTGCCTAGTCGAAAGCGTAAACTCATCTCGCTCCAGAAATCCACCTAGCACGTTGATTATTCATGTGCTCTTCCATAAAGGAAAACCATAGAAGTTGTTTTATAGCAAACCGCATTTGTTAAGAAGGTCAAGATTTCTTTTGGTTCCTATTTTATTGTTCTACGGTAGCAGTAATACCTTTAAGCGTTGGCATTATCTCTTTGTGCAACAAAGTCAGCTGTTATCGAGGCTGCTGGATTCCACTTGAGAAGAAAATTCATCAACAGCAATGACATAAGCCACTTCTATAAGAACGGCGCATCGTTGTCTCTCCAATCTATTAGCGCAGAAGATAATACCAGAAGCTACCGTTATTCTATAACAACAAGGAGTGGCACAGTCGGTAAATGTGGGGTCGGGGTTCATAGTTTAAATCCATGTATCGACAAAATTCATCGCTACATCTCTGCTGGTATTGTCATTTTTAAAAAGAGACATTGAAACATTTTTCCGAGTAATGTAGGTTACATCGACGGTTAAGTAAGAGCCTATTTACATTATTGGTAGCTTATAGCCGTATTGGTGGTCAAATGGTCTGAAAAATATGTCTCGGGTGAAAATGTACTTGCAATGCCAAGTTTTTAATGGTTCATTTCAGTCACCTTATTTATCTATTCTCGAGTCACAAAGACATAAGACTTTAGCTTAATCATTGGAGTGACCGAAACTTTCCCAGTTAGGGGCAAAATCTTTTTTGTCATGAACTAACCACTACAGGATGCAAGGACAAAAATATGTAATGACTTTACGCAACCCACTATCGTTGAAGGTAATGAAGTGCAATTTTGTCATTCGAATAAAATCATCCTCATCAGTGAATTAGTTAAGCAAACAAAATACTGTGGTCATTCAATCAAGTCAGTGGTAGTAAGCAAAAACAATAGTAAACAACATGATTTCAACAAAAAACCAAAAGGGATTGATGTTAGTACCACAAGGAAATGGGAAGAAATAAAATTGAAAAGAATTATCAGACAGTTACGTAAGAAAATATGCGAGGTTGCACAGGGCAACGCCGCATCAAAAGTTTACCTTGCAAGAGGTTTCATGGAACGTAATGAGCAGACTATAAATGTTCTTTCGAAAAAGATAAATACCTTGGTAATAAATGAATAACGAAAAGCTCTGTCTATCAGGAAAACACTGCTTTATTGATCTTTAGATGTAAGTCAAAACAGCTTCAGTACATTGATAAGTACATTAAGTATACATCACTAAATCAAATGATTATAATTAGAAGACAGGAATAATGCCAAAAGACATTATCTATATATTTGTTTATCTATAAAGACATTATCTATTTATTTGTTTATCTGTTTATCTATTCTAATACGTAGATAAATCTGCATAGATATACTCCAGTTGTAAATATAAATATACATTATATATATATCACTGATGGGTAGCCGACCGGGCTCGAACTTGTAATCCTCAGACTCAAATGCCAACACTCAAACATACACTTCGTTTCGTAATACCAAGGGCTTTGAAAGTCCTTCATCAAATCTTTTTATCTTTGTGCCGTGATATATATATATATATAACGAAGGCAGCACTTCATTCCACAAGCAACTAATATTACACTTTAAAATTAATCTTACAGTCCACTTTAATCATCCCGATTATCATCTGCTTTTGAAAACTACTGTACCTCACAATATTCCGCAGTTTTTATCCAATTGAAGCATAAAACTCGTGAGCTAAGATTCCTTTACTACACTTATTATACTCATTACTCAAGAGCCATCATTTTCCTCTGACTGAAGCCTGTAATGCAAATATATATGTGAAATTCTTCCTTAAACCACGTACAAATTCCATTGGTAGCTATCTACAATTATTCAATTCGATTACAACGTAACAACCACTGTCTAATTGCATTCCAAGAGGTATAACTTATGAATCCTTACAAAAACAGTTCTGATGAAAAAGGGCAATTATGGGGCAACGCCCCCAATTTTGTGCTAGACAAAATGGTTCACGCGAGGGAGAGTAAAGAGAAGCTAAGATCTAATAGAAAATCTTAACAGTTGCTCCCACCCACCACCACATTTTCAGTTATGCCTTGTAAATCCTGAATTCGTACTGAAATGAAAGCGCATATTTTGATTTAAAACAGGACATAAAATAACCAACAAAAAATGTAGTCCCATTTGGGATTTGGGATGTAGTATCATTTCTCTGGGCATTGTAGTCATTTTAAGTTGAGGATATAAGTTTCTAAAGGATCAGTTAAGAAGAAAAGTTAGCAGACACCGGAGAAAGAAAGTGACGCCACACAGACGTATTTCCTTTGAAGAGCTTTATGGCGTCTGTATTTGACTAGACACGAGTAAAGTCAAATTACATGCTGCTCTGATAAGTAGTAAAATTTGACCACGTAATATGACATTCAAGGAGGCAGATATCGTGCTAAACCCTCTTGCTGATCACACCGGTGATAAATATGCTGGGCTCTGCACATTCATGTCTCCATTTTGCAATTTGAATCAAACGCGTAGAAACCTTAACATGGCTTTCATTTCCTCTGCAAATAGTTTCCACAGTTCAATTCTGCGGATAAAGCCCTTTGGCTTTTATCGTGTCATGAATAATTGAATAGCTGAAGGTACAGGGAATAAATTTTAAGACAAACCCATCTAATGTTGAATAAAATCAAGACACAAACAATTCCTTTTATTTTGACTAAGTTTTAGCTTCTACCCAAACATGATGAAAGAATTGCCAAGACTCTATATCTCTTTAGGCAAGACGGGAAATGCGTTAGAAAAAAATTCTTTTTAAGTGGTACAAATGTTGAATATAAATAAACCAATAATGAAGCGTAAGCTAAAACTCCATGTCCTCCAGATGGAAGCAACACGCATGGACACAAGGAGATGAGTGATGTGGTATGATAAACTGAAATACATGAATGAAGTAGACCATCTGAATTGTCGACAGCTTAGTCGGTGAGCCGGCTGTAACGATTGGTTTTAGGGTTATACGAGATAGAAGGAATGGAGCGATGTAAGACTATTTATTAACAGCAGAGAACTAAAGAAAGCCTGGTATAATCTTTAAGACTAAAGATTGTCGGACTTCATTTGAGATTGGCCCTGATTTTCATCGTTTTCTAAATTTTGATCACTAAGGCCTTGGTAGCAACTTAAACGTGCGCATTTTCTAAAATTTATGAACAATAGGAAACAAGTTCAAACACATGTATAATTATTACTCATTGTTAAAGGGCTGACATGGCCTAAATATGTGTTCTTAAACGTACTTATTCCGAGTCGTAAATGTACAGAAGTGGGGAGTATATTCAGACTTTCTTGCTTATAGATAGGCTTTGATTGGTTATCATGATGCATCAAAAGTCTTCCAGAATATTCCTCCAAATAGACACGGTGAACTTAATCTTATTCGGCCTCAATTTTCTGTCCTAATCTTCGTTACCAAATTAAAGCATACACAACCTAGGCAATGCCGTACTTAATGGTTAAGGTTTTTGATAAGGACTTCTGGAGTCATAAAGAACTATCCCACAACTTATCATATGCCGGAAGATGTTACTTAATCAGTTTGTTCGTGTATTAAAAGGTGTTTTCTGGTGATGTAAAGACGAGGGTCACAACAAATTTTCCCCCAAATGCATAGCGCTGACAATATATCCTCTGTACCTAGGATCGCCAGCATTTGGAATGGTAAAGCACAGAGAAAACAGTTTTTGTACTTTCATAGCCGGAGAATAACATAATTCGTTTGCACCTTTTTGACCTGCATCGTCATCCAACAGGTGATTTAAACAACTTAACATGGATGGATCGAATAAAGTGGGTACAATACCTCCTTAAAATACCTCCAGCCATCATAAAATCATATGCAGCTTATCGTGCAATATTGATGCTATTGTACCGGCACGCATATATTTGGCCATAACAGGAAAGTTTTAGCATGATTACCATATGAAAACTAGAAAAGAGAAGCTACTTATGTATTTGATATCCACAAGACTGAGATGAATTGCTCTATCACAAGCTCTACATTATTCCTTGCTATGTTTCGTTTTCATTGTGGTAAGAAAGCGTTTCATATGAAGTAGTTCCTATAGCTCTGAAAGAAACAAGACAAAGGCCAAAACATAAACTAGAATGTCTTCCTAGGGGTAAAGAATTGAATGGAATACAGACAGTCTCAAAGCAAGACTGAGATAACGAAACCGCAGAGGATGAACAAACGCCAGCCACACTTTTATGGTTTTCCATTTCTCGTATATTTTCTGTAAATTCGACGATTTAATTTGTACTTTTGTCACAAAACGTGAATGTCACACAGGATATGTTATTCTATTATCAATATTAAGGTTCAACAAAAAATTATATTTAGTTGATAACTCATCCTTATTCAATTACAAAATTAAAACGTATACAACAGTAATGTAAAAAACATTACCTAATTGAATATAGGTTTGGTTAAAAACTTCAAGTAGAACAATGTAATGGATAACGAGGGCGCTGTTGTACATTTTGAAATGTCATTTATAAAACTGGTTACATGTAACTACTTACGTCTGAAACAGAAGAAAACGAAAAGGTTTGGCTATAACTTTATAGATTGTTAGTTTTATTGGAACTACAACGAATGTACGAGTGTTCGTAAGTAAAAAAAGAGATAAAGGATCATCTCAAGGTTTGATATCAAGAATCCTTGCATTTAGGAAATGACGAGGCGAGGATCTGAAGAGGGTTTTATAGATAAACAGGCTTAACATCCTCTCAGGGTGAATAATTTTTTTCAAATGTTGGTATGAAACAGATTAACTGTTGCAAGGATGCCTGTTTCCCAAAACAGAATAACGTCCTGTTGTCAACATAACTTATAAAGGCTCTACGCTAAGTAAAAGTAACAGCAACGCATTATATCTGTCTGACAATGACATGCCTGCGGCTATAAAGTATAGAAAATGTTTGTTCGAAGAATATTTTCGCAGCCATTGCTCTAATGAGTTGTCTTCTGTGCCAATTAAACTCACAATGTTTCAGCAAACAAATCGGTCATCTTCCAATTCCTGTTGCCTTAGTGTTTCAGGGCCTTTATATATATGAACATCTATTCATATGGTTTTGTTTAGAACTTTGATAACGTGGAACTCATTGCTTGTTGAATGAATTCTTTTTCCATCTTAATGATTTCAAGTCCAAGAAAATTCTCCTAAGAACTGGGTACCTACCTCAGAAAAAAGTTCAGTCGTATATGAATTTCTGTGCCGATGTGACGCTTGGTATGTAGGTCGTACGTCTCAAGGATTAGGTGACAGGATCAAATAACATGTTCAAGCCAGTGTGCGTCAAGCATCAATTCCTCCTAGAGAGCAGCCATCTCGCGCTTGCAAAGCGAAAATGACTACCAAATCATGCGATTCTGCGACAGGCCATCATTTACTAGAAAAATCAGAATGCCCCAACAAGTATGAGGACGAAACTTTTCGGATTATTGGCACAGCTAGATAGACAATCCACCTATATGGATTTGATTCTGTCTAAATAAAAGCATGAAAGCCAAGACTTTATAGGCAGAAAGAGTTCATTATTTTCATTTGGAAGCAATTATGCATTCCTTATTTGTTCGACAAATACAGAAAAGAAAATACGTGACTCAAAAAATGTGTATAGTAGTCAAAAGAAACGTTTGTTCTATCAAATTGTATGCTATTCCAACTAAGTATTTGCAAGATAAAGCAACCCAACACATCTGGTTTCAAGCTGATGTAGGAAGCAACGCATCGTGGCCATAGAATGCACAAGGATATATTAAGATATATGCGCTATAACTTGTGATCAACATCTATATTGCGTTATCGCATTTAGCTGAAAAATTACATGAGCAATGATGTAGTTATCCATGAATAGTTAGCATTGATTTAGAAAGGATTAAGGATATGTATTATATACATAGAAAACTTGAATAGGTGTCCAAGTTTAAGCTATCTTCATCCAAATCAGACCTCATAAATATCTCAGTTACTACGAAGGTGTGTTTCTGACGCAGTAGAAATGAGCTTTTTCGCAACTTAGTTGGCATGTACACGAATAAGGATTTTCAATTCTGACTGAAGTACCAATACCATTAATGCAGTATCCTGTTTCAGGCATAAACAGAAAATGAACAGCAGTGCGGGACTGGTCTTTTTTCGTCAGGGAGCCGGCAGGGAAATTACTCCCCTTCATAAGACAGACATTGTTGTCAGCCTGGAAATTTTCTTACGACTTGCAAACTTTAATGTTGTGGATAGAAAAAAAGATCCCCACATGAGCACAATTTGCCGAACAAAACATTATAAAGAAAGTTGTAAGAAATTGATTTATCGTTTCTGGTTACATAAATTTCGATGATAAGAGATATGTTCTACGAATGATTCCGGCTAATATCTTTAAGACCAAGTCTGCATCAAGTGTGTAACATGACATTAATATTGAAGTATCCACTGTAAAAATGTACTTAATTCTTAAGCGCAGCAAAACTGGACAGAAGACAACAATATGTAACAATATAGGCCTTAAATCTAACTTCCTATTAATATACAGTTATTCTTATGAGATGTTTGTCTTATCTCTGTCTTAAAAAACTCAAAGTAGTCAAAAATTGATACAAGTGATCCCTCAATTTTGTGGAGCATGCTCTATTTCAAACGTTCGAAAGTGATTTCTTTCAGGATAATAGTCAATAACAGCTTTATCATTAATGTTCACTCTTTTGTATTTATTAAGATTGTCTTTTAAGGGATACTAAAAGCAGTTGCAAAAAACTATAGAGTATGAAAGACTCTAACAAAAATGCCATAAAAGAGCCGTTGGAAGTTCATTTGAGGTTTTTGCGAACAATTTAATAATATGTTCTACATCTAGGAATAGGAAAATATTTTCCCAAGGTGATTTCGAGCAAGGTTTCTAATCGTTCTTGGATCATGCTTGATGTTATCCACGTTTTGATCTTCTTCAGTGCTGAAAATGACATTTCTGGAGTAGTGGAGCTACCAAGCATGGCCATGGCAATGGAATACACCTGAAATAGCGATGGATATGAGTCTATCAATTTGAAATCTGGGTGACAGATGATAGCAAGTGCATCAATGAAGGAAAATATGGTAACAGCGGTAGACTCAGTCGTTACTCTTATCGCACAAATTTCTTCAGTCAGTACCAAACAGAAACTGTCCAAGTTTGTGCAGATGGCTAAAAAAAGGCAGTCGAAAATTCTTGATCATTTCACTCCGGGAGGTAAAAGATGCCAAATGTTGCCAATTCGCTTAGCTGATGGCCAAACTTTAATAGATGGTAACACAAGAATTTGTGCAGAAACTATATCTTTTGAGGGATCACAAATTTGTTTTCGCCATAGTTTCTATTACACTGTTGGATATTCTATTAAAAAGAGTTGCAGAAAAGAGTTCCGCCAGAGGCAAATGCTACAAAAATATAGAAATTTGCCAGCAGATACGACATTCCGCAGGATTAAGTCGATTGTGAATACTTTATGTTTAGGACTTTGAGAAAGTTTCCTGCAAGAGATACAGGGAAGAAAATCGAAAACAAAAAAGCAAAATTTTCAAACACTGTCTTTGGTTCCCAATAATTATTGCTTTTAAGTACTAGCACTACTCCAAAGCCTACTAACATTCCAGCTTTCGTTGTTCATCAATACCCTCACACACTCAACAACTTAATTGCAGACAAGCTCTCGATCAGCACTTACCACCGCTTCATCTTCCCTTTTTCATAGAATTAATTACACTTCGGTGATACCGTCACATTATCTATATTTCTTGTCAATGTCATACTCCTACCTTTAATACCTCGACATTACAACCTGGGTTCCACATGTTTACCTTTGGCTAATCATTGCTTTGTGTCATATTTATCATGCATTATGTATCGAGGTGCTTTCTGCCTTTTTGTTGTCATAAGCTATTTAAATACATATATTATTATAACAAGGAAGTCATCGTCATCACTATCAACAGCATCACCATCAGCATCCCCATCAACTCCTTCCACATCACAGTTGGGATCAAATTTGTCCATTCTTGACGATTACTAGTAAGTTTTTGATGAATCTCTCGTAACCTATGTTCTCATTTGTTCCCACCTACTCCTTCCTCTTAAGACGCCTATCTTTGCAGCAAGAATTCAACTGCATTTATCACAAAAGTGCTCTATAAATTTCAGCTGTCTTTGTGTAATTGTTTTGATGAGTGACCCTCTATATCTATCAAATTTCGGACATTCTATGTCTTTTTCTTTCAGTCCGAGATCTTTTTATCATTCTTTGTACAAACCACACATCTCTATTGCTTCTAAACGAGACTGGATGCCAAAGGAAATAGTCGAACTTTTGCTTTTGTAAAGCAACTTAATAAGATAAAAGAACTAGAAAGAACTAGAGGAGAAACGACATTAAAAAAACAGGAGGGCAGGTATGCAAGTAGCAAAATAGAGGACAACTTGGGATAGCTAAGCGGTTAGTATAGAAGTAAGCACTGTGGATGAAGAAGTCAATGCGATAGCAGCACACTGAAATGACAAGAGGGAAATAAACAGAAACTGTCAAAGAAAAACTCTCAAGACAGTAAACAAGAGACGTAAAAAACAAAAAAAAAATCAAGCAAGAGAAACGAGATGAACAAAACAAAATTACAACAGAGAAATTAAGCACTACAACAGCAAACACGTTTCAATATGCAAAAATATTATATCAGTAACCCATAAGTATATATACTGCATCAAACATCAAATAATAGGTGGGTACCTTCATTAATACTGATGAATAGGATGATAAAAGTCGGCTTCTCAATGTACTTCGAAACTGGAGGATGGTCATTTCAGAGGTAGAACATCCTTGTCTTTATAATCCAATTAGGAAAGTGTAGAATTATAAACTTCGTGTCAAGCTCCTTTCTAATAACCATCTTAACACCAAGATTCACAGCTACTCAGATATGCCTGACTGCTAAATTCCTTATGTACAAATATTGCTAGTTTTATGATCTACTCCATTTGCACATTTGCAAAAAATGTGCAGCTTCTTTAGTGTTATTTTTGTCGGCTAATCAAAATGTTTCTGGAGCACCCTGTGATTCCCTGTGATTATGGTATGATAGATTGTGATGAGTTCAAGTGCAAACACATGAAACAGATGCATACATAACATTGCATTGGAGTTTCCATGACTTAACTAGGATCTGAAAGAGTCAAGAACCTTTAGAGATGTGCCAAGAGTGACTCGTAACAGAGCATCAGGTACAAAGTTCTTGGAAGAAGGCCAATATCTCCGTAAACATACACAGATTAAAGCTGCCTTCAAGGTGCAAAAACAACCACCGGTTCTGCTATATCGCAAGTGTTCAGGGCAATTTTGCTCTTATAAAAGTTTATAATTCAACACAACACTTTATTAATGTTTGGCTTTCTATTGCCCTGACTATCTGTACTTGACAACGTTGCAAGCTTGTTTTAAGCTCTAGCCAGAGGCAATTGTCATACATTGACGAGCTATAAATATCAACAAATAAAGAGGATAGCGAGTCCATTCATCCTAGCACAGTACTTTGTTGCACAGGGCTTGTTCATAATTGTGATCGGTAATGCACTTCCATTGTACACTTCCCTCAAATATTATCTCTATCGACTGACATCATCATCGAATCAAATGCATCTATTTAAAGACTCCCCCAGGGTCGGATCACCTGTACAGAAAGAAACTCGATTTGAACAACAAATATTGCCCTTTCGAAAGCCAAAATACCATGTCAAACATGTTCTGGTATTTGTGACCTTGATCGACTTTAGCTTGCTGGATCATGACAACTCCAATCAGGATGGCATTCTACTGTTAATAATTGTTCTCGTTTGTCAGGTTCATATGGTTTTGTCTGGTTGAGAATCACAAATCCTCAACCCTAACCACAAAGCAGTCATTAAAAATTTCCCCCCTTGTGTCCATTCCGCCAAACACAAACAATAAAGTTTCCGTCGCAAAATGCTCTTGATTCTTTTCTTCAGCTCCTAAAATAAAAAAGAGCTCATTCTCAGTCATTCGAGTCAATACCTTACCACCCTGAACTTGTGTGAATTCTGTTTCAAAGACTCATAACTTGAGATACTTCTAAAACCAAATTGCTTGTCGTACTCAGTTTACAATTGAGGAAATTTAGCTACCAACACTACCGAAAATTTCAGTTACCGACTGAAGGAAATCGAGCTATAGATTGGAAAAACGGGACTACTATTTGCAAGAAACCGAAGTACCGCACTAAGAAAAGTCAACTTAAGATAACAGTTCCTGTACAACTAGAAAGACTTCAAGGGCAAACGTATATCCTTCCTCAGGATGCATTTAGGAAGTCACTGAAAATCAGAGGCAAGTGAACGATTGTCATCATAGCATCTCCTTAGTATCTAATATTAAATTAAATACAGGTAAGACAACTTGAAGATAGAGCATCTTTACCTTCCATATGTACTGCTCTTCTTATCACTGTTAACGTATGATCTAATCTTGGCGATGGCGGGCATCCTTCAATTTTCAATTTCTCCCACTTTAGCGATCCTAACAAAAGAAATATAGAAGCTCATACTCAGTATATGGCTCACATTGACTGAGAACCATCTTTGATGATGAATGAAAAAAATAACAACCACTCATTAATGCCTAAGCTACCTAAATGTAATGATGGCTTTTAAGCCATTTGTCAAGATTTGTGCATTACCACAATAGTTGCACTAAGTGGGAACCATCACTACACAAAGACTTGGTGAAGCACTTTCAAAGTCCTTGGTGTTACGAGACAAAACCCAGTGGTGGGTAAGGAAAAATTCATTCATTTCCTTCTGTGTTTGTTAAGCCTTCATCAGTGTCATATATTCGTAGTATCTCAACAGACACACTGCTTTGATATATTTGTCAAGAGTGGAGCATTAGCACAACAGCTTCACTAAGTGAGAGCAGATCCGGCTTGCAACCCTCATACTCAAAACTCCGTGCCATCTATTACCTCCGTGCCATCTGTGTATAATATGTAAATAAATATGTGTATCTGTCTGTCTGTCTGTCTGTCTATGTGTGTGTGACTATGTGTGTGTGTTAAAAGCTCAATCATTTATGCCTATTACATATATATTAATTCCAGGAACTATTTGAACTCTGGACTTTGTATTAATGTATACATAAACAAGTATTACATTGTCAATGGAGTTGAAAATCGTAAACTATTTGCTCACATACCACAATTTAATCTATGTAAGTCATCCAATGCGCCAGCTTTACTCATTCCTCCAAAAATGTATAAACTTGTATTCACGACTGCGCCAGCATGTGCTGCTCGTGGCGAAGGAATAGCACCAGTTGGTTCAACCTTTAACCATTCGAGATCATCTATTTTGAGAGATTGGACAGCAGTTTCTTTTAGGAAAGATGCAAGGAAATATTTAAGGCTCCCATTAGTGTACATAGACTTAGAAGCAGACAGACTAATACACAGAGCAATGATGATAAACTACCTTTAAATTACTCTCTTTCCCAAAACCTATGATTGGTTGGCAAATGTGAAGTGACATTCATAGCTGACAGTAACCTTAAATGTAATGAGCATCCTAGAATACTCGCGGCGTTTTGGTAATAAATGTTATTGTTTCACAGTTTTGTGGTTATGACATCAACAGGAACTTACTCTTTTGTGAATTTAATGTGCGTATATGATACGATATTGAGCATATGTTAAATGTATGATAAACAGATCACTTTGCATACCATACGGTGTTATCAGTGATAAAAAGTACCAACTTCTCCAGTTTAAAATTTACTGACAATAGGAAAGAAATGGAGCTGATATATCATAACTGGTTTGCAATAAGCTTTTATTGTTATTCTCAGTTCCAAATACAAGAAACACTAAATTATAAAATATACACTCACATTGTTAATATACATGAATATATGAGATGAGATATTAGTGACAACTGGTGACAGGTAAATATTACTAATATAGTAGCGATGGTGGTCCCAGTGACATTGACAGCTCAATTTTAAACAATCTTGCATTAATATAGAGTTCTACTCCAGGTTTAAATATTGATTTTGAGATTACAACTTCCACCAAAAGTCAAAATGAATAAAAATAATTTGATGATTTGCCTACCTAAATCAAGTTTATATAAGTCATCATATATTTCAATGCCTTCCATTCCACCGTGAATATACAATGCATTTGAAACAATGGCCATTACATGTCCATGTCGAGGTAAAGGAGTATGACTTTTGGTGGCAGTAATAGTCCATGAAAACGACTCTGAATAAAGCAAGGAAAGAAGAAAATATGGATAAACAAGTATTAGAAAAGATGGCTACACTAAACAAGCACTAGGAGATCGCAAACCTCCACCCCTCGGTTCTCTCCAAAGAACCCTATTTTTCGGTTTTTGATCTTAGTACCAATAAAACTTTTCACAATGGTTAAGAATTTGACGCCACTAAGGTCAGCATATTTCCATACAATTCCTCTTTTTTCAACGAGATATTGTAAATGAAATTTCAATCGCCGTTTACTTTAAATGTTAAAAAAAATTCAATGTGATACAGAATCTAGCATTGGATTCAGGTCTTTCCGAAAACGTATCACCTCAAGCAAGACAGAACACCAACATACCATAAAAAATTCATATCGACACATTAAAAACTTTTAAATTTTTGCTACCAGTAAGACAAACAAACTAACAAGCAGACAGAATTTTAGATTACAATGTACACTTATGAGAAGCAAGACTCTCTACTCAAAGATTGCTGCACTTTGGTGTATATGCATTGGATGCCAACCAGCTTGCTGCCCTTTACTGCCCTGCTAACTTATATTGTAATTCTCGTTACTTTACATTGTTATTACCTACCTCCTTTCGCACGCTAGACGCAAATGAAACATTTTAGAAACGACAATAGGATTTTCAACTCATCTTTTCGTCTCAGTACATATTTTAGTAAGGTACACTGTCTGATCATTTGTTGCTGTCCCAACTTGGGGACGCTACATTCAGCATTGTAAAATATGTTAAATATTTGTCATTGTCTCCGAGAATCAAGGGAGCTTGACAGTATGATAGGAAGATAAATGCGCTACATTCCTTCCCAAGAGCATGGATCCAACACATTTGAAGAGAGCACTGCAGACAGAGTTCCACTACAATATGAAAGCATACAGAACTAGAGGACCTTAATTTCTCTTTTTATTCATACTGCAAAAGATAAGGCTCTGGGAAGTGCAGTTAAGATAATGGAAAGCGCAATGAAGCAATGAAACTCGCCAGGAAGAAGAATGGTTTGAGTATATTCCTGAGGTCACTGATGAAATTGCAAATGACACATAGTCAGATTTGTAACATAAAGCAAAAAGTAAAGAGGCTTAGGCCAGGTTTACCACATTCCACTCTCTCTTTGGTTTAATGTTTACTTGCATAGTTACGAGGAAGACAAAAATGGCAAAGTAGCATGAAATTGCCAAATATTGGAATTTCAAAATCATGTGGTCTTGTTCCTGTACCTTGTCTCGAAGTCATGTTCTTTAAGTCCATTTATGTTTGAGTAGTGTTGTTGGCTTACATGTAACAGTGGCTTAGTGGTTTGCATGGGTACATACTCTTTTACTGCCAGTTGCATGCTTTTGGACTTTGCTGTCATTGGTGTGGCTGATTGGATTCAAAATGGGTTTGTTATGGTTGTCAGTGATCTGTATGGTGGTGTTCATACAGCTGTAGTTCAATTTTGATAGCGTTGAACTTGAAGACTTTTACTAATTTAATTTTAAGAAATAAAACAAAACAAATAACAACAGTAGATCCGAGATGAAATTCGAGTCTCTCCCGGGGGGATTCCCCCACAAAGTATTGTGACACACACTTTCCAGTCTAAACCACACCAAAAACCATTAACTGGCATGGAACCTACTGTGACTGCTAATTGTCACGCACGAAAATTTCCCAGTTTGACCTATTTCAGATTTTGACCAGTAGCTCCTTCACAGACAATATGGAAAAGTACATTTCTTAGTATTTCCAATTCTACTTGATTTTTACTTAACAGTTCATTGCGCACTCTTCCTTACAATTCAATTTTGAAAAAGATGCTAAAACTTCTTTCATCATCTTTTATTGAGACGTGATAACCTTCAGCAATTTTATTATTTCAAAGTAACACTTCTAACACAATTAGAAATACATCTCCTAAAGAATACTTCCATCACAAAATGTCTAAAAAATAGTAACTTACCAACATCAAATGTGTATAAAGCAGTATCTGTAACAGGCATTGGGCCTGAATGCCCTCCACCAAACACAAATATTTTCTTATCAGTCATGGCAATGCTGTGGCATGTTCTTGGACATGGCTTATTCATTTCACAAGATACTGTTGTCCACGATTTATTTTCTGAAAGTGAAAGAATAACTGCCAAGTTCTACCGTTATCGACACAACAATTTGACAACTTGTGTGCAAACAAAACATGTATGTAAGAAATACTGTCCACATATGTGTAAGACAACATAAACATAAACAATTCTTCATTAATCAGAGCTGTGAGCATGAATGCAGTTTTCTCACATGACAGGGATATATATGTGTTTACGTATACAATAACTTAAACAAAAGCATCACAATTGTTACATTGCAAAGAGAGTTACAGGAACTGAAATTGGAAAACTCATACTAAAGGAAACACTTAAAATTAATATGCCATCCTTCTTTTAACAAATGCATCATCACAGAATATCCATTTCAAAGGGAAGGAAATTATCATCCCACTCTTAGAGTATAACTGAGTTTTATCTACACAAAAATTCTTTCAACTTAAATCAAGCTTTATTCTCATTCTTTTTTCCAGGCCCAGCCATCAGTTTTTTCTTCTCCCTTTGGTCAAATTTCAGTCTGATCTCTCAACATAAATTTAGTACATATCTGTTATTATAAATTGAGGTATCTAAGTAGTCATTTTCAGGCAAAAGCTTTGCAGATTGGCCTTATACTGCATCAAATGTACACACTACTGTACCTAAGTTAAGTATCTGTATGTCATTTAAGTTCTCTGAAAGCTGAGCACCACCAAATACAAGAATACTGCTTCTGCTAGGTATACTGCACATTCCATGTTCATATCTTGCCTTAAAGCCATTAGTTTCTACCTTTGACCAAGTAAAATCCTCTGGACCTAAATAAATAGAAGCAAACAACAATTATAACTAACCATCTTATTATGTCCTGATCTCATTATTAAAAATGCAATTCAACTACATATTGCTCAATTAACTATCGGCTTTGATACAAACCTTGCCTCTAATTATATTCATAAATTAAAGAAGTATGAGGGTTTATGTACCAATTCAAAGAAATTGTATGACGTTGATTTTATCAGCCTCAGCATTAGTGCTATTGGTGGAATATGTAGTAACAGTAAATCAATTATGGTCATGTTCAAAGAATTAAAGGTTGACAACTCAGACTATTTATTAAGATAAATAATTGGATGCATCATTAGATCAACTTATTATATATTTTGTAGACAAAATAAGGAGTGGACTAATCTGGAACTTTTGATCTGGTAATGATTGTTGTATTACAGTGCAAGTCTAGCGCATGTCATGTATATTCAAATATGCCTGATAAATGCGAGTATTTGAATGTAATGCTCTAGAAGAAATAAAATATATGACAAGTTTAAAAAAAATATTATCATTATTATTATTATTATTATTATTATCCTTTCTTCACGCCTTTTTGTTCTTTTGGCGGCTTTTTCTGGACAGCGGACTGAAT
>JANTCA010018384.1:0-10570 GCA_024741275.1 Chironex yamaguchii
ATAGATAGATAGATAGATAGATAGATAGATAGATAGATAGATGGATGGATGGATGGATGGATGGATGGATGGATAGAAATCGCTCACGAGTAGAGCATTGCCGCATCAGCTTCACTCATAGGGAGGTCGTATGTTGTCATTTGTATACATGGACATAGAACATATATCAAAAGGTGTTACATATTGTAACATATCTATGTTATAAATATATTACCTAAAGCTATCCAACATGAACGTCATGGCAGCACCAGTCCTTCTGGCTGGTCTTGTGACTTTCGGCATTTTGATACAAATCATTCTGGCAGTCTTCCCGTCTTTGATCTGCGCAAAGTTGGTGACTCTATATTGACCAGTTCCAAAGACAACAATGCTAAAATATGTACCTGACAGTCTGTGAATTCGGATTAAATTATAGACAAGCCTTCGAATGTAGTCGTAGTTTCTTAGAAAATATCCCTCTACAAGGAATCCGATGTTTGCTCGTCCAACCACTAAAATAAAGAAAAAAATAAAGAAATAAAAGCCAGTGTTTACAACTACGATTTCAAATAACTGTAAGAACCAGGTTGATAATCTTCGGAGAAAGATACAAGACTTTAGCTAATAGACTATTATTCTAATGTTTTGTCAAAAACAGTTGACATCGTCAGAGAAACAATTATATGACCTTATTACAGAAGGATATGTAGTAATTTAGAACAATCACAAAAATATACTAAAATATCGTATTCGGTGAATGGTTAGCCTAATAGCAATCTTTATAAGTAGATAAATTGAGAACGTCTTAGAAATTCTCAGTTTTCCATAAAAAGTGGCAAATTCAGCTCTATTCCGTATTATAGTCAATGCTAGTTTAATGTAAGCGCTCGTTCTCTTTCTCAATCTCAATATCCTTAATCAGTCTTTCCACTCCACTGTTTGAATCCATTTCTACTTCAACGCAATGTACTACAAACTTATGCATTCTTGAAATACTTACACATTTCAACATGGGCAATAAACATTTAAAATTAGAAAGGAACACGTGTTCAATGCAGTCAAAAATGTAAGAGGTACTAACCTCCATAGTTAATTGGGGTGTGCAAATCACCCCAGTCCCACTCCTTTTGAATTTCAAAAGTCGGTTCATCCCCTGTTTATCAAAAGGGAACATTATAATTGACATCAAGGCTTTACAGTATCACTTAACATCACTAGATAAGTCCCGAAGACAACACCAAAATGGACAGAGGAATTTGACAATTACGAAACAGTTTACACGAATTATTTAAGACTAGTAGTCGAAAAAGTTTTTCTCAAATGTCTCCACGCAGATCTCACTATACAGTGGCAGAATTTCAATGTCTGTCACTCCATAAACTCCCTGGCGATCTTGATAATTTCATAACAATTTCCGAGAGGAAGCAATTGCATTTATCAAACTATATCGTAGTCTGGAAAATACAAACATTACTAAACACTACCAACTAAACGTAAGTGTGACTCTCTGACAGCCTTATATAGACCTGTACTTCGTATAATTTGTTTGCTACTAAAACATCATGAGATTATAGGAGAGTAAGGGACTGAACTAAAATGCCGTAACTTACATTGTAAATGACACTTATAAACGGCTACAAATGTTACTTATAAATGGCTATAAATAGCACTTATAAATGGCATTTTAAATGGCATATATAAATGACTATAGACGACACCTATAAATGCTAAAAATGGCACTTATAAATGGCACTTATAAATGGCACTTATAAATGGCACTTATAAATGGCACTTATAAATGACACTTATAAATGGCACTTATAAATGGTTCTAATCAAGAGATATCTATGTTATTGATTTGCCCACATTACAAGGAAAAGTGACTGACGTAAACTGCAGACGCACTTTCAAATCAAATGCAAGTAGCTTGTTCCAAGTAAGTTAAAAGAATCTCTTACACTTAGTTGTAGTTTCTTAGAGATTGGCCATCTACTTTAAAGGGGTTTTTACCAGAAGTGTCATGATAATTGTTTGATTCAAGCCCTGCGTAAAGGCCATTACGAAAGATTCGCGGATGGACCATTATCCTTTCCAAAAGGAGGATTTATGAAAGATCTAAACCATACCTGAAGCGCACTAGCCTCCAAGGTATGGTCATATTTTTACTGTGTAAAATACAGTATCTCACAACTTTCAGTGGAATTCTTTAATAAGGCTAATTGGCTAAACAATAAGACAGTTAAAAAAAAATTGCCGTACCTTCCAACACTTCAATAGCTGCACCAGTTCCAGACTCTGAAATTTTCGAAAATTGGAAATGATGCAAATTATACAAAGACAGAGCAACTTGAACACCATGGATTATATGAAAAACAGCCTGGTTGCTATTGGATACGTAGTCGAGTTTTCAACGTCATTTTTCAGCAGAAATGAATTTTGTTGTGCTTTGGCGTAATTCAGTGAATTCAGTGAGTCAGCTAAAACAATGACAAAACGTGTGTGCTAAAGCCAATCGCCCTTGCTTCGTGATGGCAAAAACACGAGCTCTAATCAGATACTGGCAGACTAGGACTTTTAAGCCGAGTCGGAACCAAATCCAGGCATCTAAAGCACAACGACTCGGCAATACAAGCTAAAATCTACAGCCTATTGTCTGGCAAACAACCTTCTGTTTTAGTTGCATCACTTACCACAAGGCCAAACGAGTTCAACTACGTACAAAGTGGAACCTTTTGCCTAAAATATAGATTTAGGCAGTTAAGCTAGAAATAGTGTTAAGCTACTCTAAAACACTACCAAAGTCATGTTTACCATGGAACCGACAAACAGGAGCATATATACAGAAATGACAGGTGGTTTCCATCATACATGGACTTGAGCCCAGAACATTTAGTTCGTAACTAAGGTGATTTATGAACCATGTTACTACTGCAAACAGTAAACTCCGCCATTGCCTGGTCCCAAGTCCAGGACGAGAAAGGAGCAGGGTTGGGAGAGGAACAGGTGGGACTCTCTCCCGTAAAACCAAGTTCCGGAGATGGTAGCAGTCCTGCAAGCGTCATGTGATACCACTGTAAAATACGGTTCGTGGAACGGAGTGACAATTGTCATCACACTATTCGCAGCCGGACTCTACCAAGTGCAACGAATCTGAATATACACAACGACAACAACACCTGCAAACAGTATGTTGTCTTAGAAATAAATTTGGAATGCCTGCACATACCTGCAATCAGAATTTGTACAATTGCTTTAAATCTATCTGGTGTCACCATAGACTGTTTATCGCCATAAAACGTAAGTCCTCCTTTGAAGGAAATCAACTCAAGGTCAACTTTAAACTTGTAAGCAGTCGGACTGATGCCAAAGGCTAAAATCCTTATGTCTTTTTCTCGATACTTTTTCCCAACAGGCGCTAATAACTCGGAATCTTCTGGCTTGCCAGAAGTCAGAAGAATTAAGTAACTTGGCCTCTTCTTTGGTCCTTGGCATTTTGTCATGAACAACTTAAACATTTCATTTAAAGCTTGGCCTGTTTTACGGTTGCCTTTTATGGTTGGAACAGCATTAAAGATAATCTGTGGAAAACAAGAGGGAGATAGAATTTCTACTTTGAGGGGATAAACTATGAAGATTGATCGTGCTAGTCAAGGTCATGCCTGTACCTCACACTTCAGTACAAAAGTTGGTTAACAAAGCACATTGACATAGCATTCAAGGCACTTCTAAGAAACGGGCAAAGACAGAACATTGATTGACTAGATTTATTTTCGTAAAACACCAAGGCTAATCGTGAAACATCAGATGTAAAACCTCTGAAATATTGATCTTGTAGCTGTAGTTAAAAGACTAATTTCCGTTCAGTAATTAATTTCCCGATCAATGCACGCGAACGATACGCAAACATATTATCAAGCAATATACAAGTCAATTATTTGCTTAACACTAATCGTAACTGATCAGCCTCCGACTTCTAGACAATAGTTGGATATAAAACTAATTATAATCGTCGGAAGGGCATAATATTGCAATAAAAATGTGAGCATTAAGACCAGAGAAAAAGGAAAATGGGTCCATTAGAAGGTGCAAAGCTAGTGGTGTGAGGATACCGTTAAGAGCTTGAAATCGACCATCAAACGTTGGCTTCCCTTGAACTACATCATTTCGGATGCTCCCATCCATTACCAACCAGGTTATACCTAGAATTGCATCAAATGGATGTGCAAACAGCACTGATGCAACGACACATAAGGTACTAAAACGCCCGTCATCACATTAGATGAAGCGATCGACCTGAAAGTGCTTTTTTATCCATAAGGTTCCCAATGTCCAAGCGCTAACCCTCTAAGCCGTACACGTAGGGATTCATAGATACATCTATACACACCAAAGCGTATTCGCAGGTAAAAATATCTTTAACTAATTGATTCCAATCTTACAGGCAGCCATGTAAATTGCAAGTTAAAATTCCAAATTACACAGTGACAAGTGACAATACGTGTCGCTCTGTATTGGCTTGGACAAAAAAGGGGATGGTTTCTACTTCTTATGGAATTTGTTTCTATTTAAATAGAAACATGCAATCAAACCCAGAACGTTTACTTTGTTTATTGACCAAAAATACCAAATTAATTAATAACTACTAGTAATTAAATCATTGTCTATAGATAGGTTTTCAATTTAATGTTAATGAACTAACAACAAGAACTGATTTCTACGAAAATGACCAGTCTCTTTTGTAACACATCAACAAACTCAGAATAAACATGTCAGGAGCCAATGCTAGATTTGCGGTAAAACCGACGTCATTAATGCTTTATAGATCGCAAATTCGCGGATGGGTCGTTATCTTCTCCAGTTACTGTTACCTACAGCGGTAAGGTTACAACTTTTATATTTTACTGTTCTAATAATCGTGTTTAAATAAGGAAGGTGGACTTGCCATAACATCACTATTTTTACACATGCATTATCTCAAATGACGGGGTGGCTACCTGGTTGCCAAAGGCAAGATAGTAAAATGACGACATAATTACTGGGCTCCACCTGGTCCAGTCTGGCCGGATATAGAAAGCGGTTCCGATCGATCAGGGAGGGATTCCTATAACTGGAGTAGAAAGGTTCATGATTTGTGTTCATTTGATCTATTAACTGAAACTATCCATCCTAATCGCACCAGCGAGACAAGCACTATTTAATTAATTAACAACAATTACCATTTGGAACTTCTACTTAGACTTTTTAAAATTCTCAAGCAAAATTGAACGTACTTGTAAATCCGTTGGACTGTTAAACAGTCTCCAAAATGAGACAACTCGTTGACTTGGCCCGTAAGCCATGATTGCAATACTCGTTCCTTGAAACTGAAACAATCTAGCAATATTGTATGCAAAACGAATAAGGAAAGGCACGGCCTCCCTGTTAGATGTGTCAATCACAAATCCCACATTTGCATCACCAACAACTACGATAAATATACACCAATATATGATTAGTTATTACTAAGGGCAACGACGTAAAAATATAACACCTTTACAAACTTATACATTCACTGCACTTACACTAAAAAGACGTCAAGATGCATCACTTTTATAACCATGAAAGCTGAGGCAAACTTTGGCAAACGCTGTGGCAAACTTTGGAAAAAGCTGCGGCAAACTTTGGCAAAAGCTGTCACTGACTTTGACAAAAGCTGTGGCAGACGTTGGCAAAAGCTGTGGCAAACTTTGGCAAAAGCTGTGGCAATCTTTGGCAAAAGTAATTTGCTACAAATCATAAGTTGACCTCCATTCTTTACACAAGACCATCCTATATACGTCTATAGAATACGAGTGAAAAATCCTAAAATAAGTGTGAGTAGGGGACAAGTCATTAGCTTTTTGTTTGTGTTTCTGTTTTGTCTTTGTTGGCGCCAGTTATGATCACTGATTCAAATAAGATCCGATAAGAGTATAATGCGTATTTATTACATCTAAAAGTGTACCATAAGGGATGCACTATTATACACTGTACCAAAAATATGACATTTTGCAAGCAGATGAAAACTTTCATTCCCTAAATATTGTCGTGAGCACTTGAGCGATAGAAGCCACCATCAAGATGCATCAGTAGCATCTTACACATCTCCGATGCACAGATACATAACACAGATACATAACACAGAACTGCAGGTAACCATAAGATTAACCACAAATAATGACAAATCTTTATTGTTTGTCTCTATATTACATTCATTCACAATAGGTGTTTTTCAATAATATAATGTATTGTCACTTTGTAATATTTTTGAAGAATAAAGTCCACAGTCTGAATATGACTGAGCCCACAGTCCGAGTATGACACATGACAATGTCTTTTTTGAAGAAAATTTTAATAACAACATAGTTTTTGTCGGAGAAATTACAACTCCTTCCCTCACCAAACTGGAACTGCAGTATAGTGTTTTTGTTTGCAAGTAGAAATATTTTCTTTTTATCTTTTAAGTTCAACTCGAGATCTTTCTAGTTTCAAACTCAATGATTCACAATTTAATTAAAAAAGCACTTACCCCCATAGGATAAACCTATGATATATTTATACCAATTCCAACTTGTCATATACCAAACTGCAACAAAACATAAATATGACATAAACAAAAGTAACACAACATATAGAAAAACGTACATTTGTTTTTTCTAAGAATAAACACTTGAGATAGGATACACCAGTGAAGCAGGAACAAAGAAAGCATAAAGACAATAATATCCATGGACAGGATAGAAATTGTTACAAATGAAGTATGTTTGATGAGTGCAAATACGACAACGTTTTTCGTTACGGATTGTACAATTGTCGTCTGTCTGGGGGAATAGAGTGCTTCCGGTAAACCCCCGTCTTTATTTTACATATCCTCTCATCCTGCTTCAGTAAGTTCCAGTTTGGCATGATTTACATCCCTTTTCAGCTTTAAACAGGATTTTAGATGATGAAATCAGAATAATTAAGCTCATCATTTAGTCAAGTAGAGATAATAGTAAACAGAAAGAATTTCGTACCTTCCTCGGCATCCTTGAGCCCTACAGCGGATAAAATAAGTCATAGGATTGATAAAAATATCAAATTATTACTAACACGAATTACCAAACCATGATTCGAATATAATATTAATGCCAAATCCAACATAATAATAATAATAATAATAATAATAATAATAGTAATAATAATAACAAAATGCAATGAAAGAACAGGAAAAGGAGAGTAATTTCGATCAAGAAAAATCAAGATTTGGCAAGAGAACTACAATTTCTATGGAATAAGAAAGTAACTGTTATTCCAATAGTAATTAGGGCTTTGGGAACACTTTCAAAGACATTGAAAAATAGATTAGACCAAAACATGACTAAAACATTACCTTCCCGCATAGGTGGATAGGAACAACAACTAAATTCACAGATATTTGAATTATTCTTCTTATCTTCCTTGACTTTGTTCCCTACTCCAATGCGTAAATGAAGCGGGAATCGTCGGTGTGTTTGTTACAAAAAAAATCAATGGTTAGGAAGAATTATCAATACTTACATCGTTCTAGTCTTCTCTGTATTCTGACCACAATGCCAGGCTTTTGTGCATTACCAACAACTAAATGTGGATACAAAGTGGCTCTGAATGCCCTCCCTGGTAATGTAATCATCGTCAGTTCCTCCAGGATGCACCGCGAACCAAACCCGATGACGTAAACTTTCACTCCCAGTGTCTTTAAAATGGCGCCAGCAGTTCTCAGTTTGAAAACACAGCCTAAAGTTCTACCTTTTACGAAGACAAAAAGGATCTTTCTTGCATTACCGGCTTCCTTTGCAATCGCTCGAAACCTATTTGAAATAGCCATCAGTGCCTCTCCAATGCGTCTATCCTGGGATGGCATGGGTTCAATGGATGAAGCAATCTTCATTAGCTCAGCATCTGACTCAAACTTCTGAAAGTTTCTTTGCTGGAAATAGAAGTACAACTAAACTGAGTATATATTACATTAAATACCTAAAATATGATTACAGGAATCAACAATCTGTAAGTGTAAGAGAAATTCAGTCAAAGAAGTACTTGCGTAAGTACTATAGTCAAAGGACCATTCAAATGTATCGACAGGAGACATCTACAAAATGTAAAGTAAACACCGATAAAAGATTATTGATTCGCGTCTTAATAACAGAGTTCAAGAACCACAAGAGAATAAAAATCAAGTAACCCCACTACATGGAGAGAGCTTCGACAGATACTACCCTTGCCTCCTTGCTTTCTTTGTGGAAAACAAAAATTTCAGTCAAGACAAAAAGTGATGAAGTCATAAAAATCTATTTTAAGAATTTCTGGATTTGAAGAACGTAGTTCGAAACTGTATCATAACATGATCCCAAATGTGAAATTTTACACAAATCTATCAAACATCAGAGATTTGGCAAATCGATAGTCAGTTCGTTCCCAATCAAAGCACTGTAATTTTATGTCTTGTTAATGATTTGATGAACTAAGCCAATAACAAAGTTTGTCTTCGTAAATCTAAAATCTTCTGTCATATTTAAGGCCACTGTTCTTAGATTTAAATTAAATTTCAAATAGTTTTGGTCTTTCTAAAGGTCTTTGACAATCCAAAATCAAAATTTTAATAATAAAGTATTATGATGTCACCACTTAAGGACTCTTTAAAGACACTGTACTCAATGTTCAGATACAATACAGGGTTAGTGTTTGTCCAATGTATTTTGTTGCTACAACCTGAGCGAAAATACATTCGTAAATAAAAGAGTTATTCATTTACTAACGTTTGTACATAAGACACGCAATACGGAGTACCAATGTATACAGAGACTATAACAAGGGGGGAGATGAGAACAGAAGTCAAAATCCGGGAATGTTTGGAAATACCAAAATGTAAGACAGAAAGAAAATGAAATACTTTTGATAGACTAGGAATGCCATTTAATTACAAGAAAAAGACAGAGAAAAAAATGTAAATTCTTTAATTTTGAAAATTTCGCTTCGCCGGTATTAATTTTCACAAATGATAGGTTGACCAAATTTGGCCAAAATCCGCGAAAACCGTGAAAATAAGTACCCGAGAAAATGAGTACCTTTAAGGTATCTGAATCATTCCTAACGATGTTGTTTTAAACATAGGCTGCCTTCTTTTACTCTTAAGGGGGACCAAAATCACTTTTACAAGGGAACGGTCTAATGGGTATACCACAAGGAAGGGGCAATCAATTCCCTCTCTGCATGGACGTGAAGGCAGAGTCTGAAAACTTCATTGAAAAGTGGTATCAGTGCCATACTGTTTCAAAAAATAAGGGTGTATGTATAGTCTGACTTACTATACTACTCGTGCATATTTACACTCACACTACCACATAGCCATGTATTGCGCAGACAGGTCTCAAAACTTGGTTTTTATACTGTAGTATGTAATATAGGTTTGATCTTTCGTCTACAGGTTCTACTTACTGCTCGTATAGTAGCTGCAAATGAAGACATGGCAATAAAAGCTGCATCCAGGTCAAACAGCTTAGCCATATTGTAGGTTAATCTCTGCATAAAAGGCATGTGCTCTTTAAATGTGCCATCAATCAGAAACTGAACAAAGGTTCTTCCAGGAGCAGCTGTAACGAAAGTCAGGCGAACGTCGCATTATAAGAAAGAGATCTAGAATAAAAGGCGTCATTAGAAGCTGGATTTAAACAAGAGGCATCCTAAAGCGCCGCTTTGCCACAAAAACGCCAGGGACATCTAAAGTTCTCACGTCAAAAGTCTCTTTGTTCATGCCATAACTAAGCTTCAATTAGGTGCATGCGAAATGCGATGTTTGACGTGATTGCGTGTAGAAGAATAATATAGATGCAGAAAAATCAATTCAGAGCGGCAGGATTTGTTCTACAGGTGCTCTTATCTGTATTTAGTTCGGCGAACAAGGACAGCGCTACTCGACGCGGGCCTTACACAACCTTTGGTAAGTAGAGCGAGCGTACATCTAAAGAAAACATTACATATGTCTCGGATTACACTATCTTTTAGCACACGATTGCAGTAGGTCTTACTGCCATTACTGTACTTTATCAACATTTCAGATATTCGTGTAACTCCTAATACTAAAAGATCTGGGCTGTTCACAGACAGATAAATGGATTTTGAATGTTCTGAGTATGCCACAATACCACGAAGACTACGTTAAACAATCCAAATATCTAAGTATTCGGGTATTAAAATTACTCCTCAAAAAAATTCAAATTAAAATTAATTCTGACGGTGGATAAGACGATAATCTCGCTAGGCAGTTTTTGCGAGTTTGAAACCGTGCCACCACGAGAAATATGTTATTAGTAAATGTAGCCAACTTTTGAAAAGAACTCACAAGCACGTTTCCTAACTAAGGCTCAACAAAAAGTTCGCTAACAAAAAATATCCAAATTTAAGGAAATATGTATTGCCACTTTAGAACCCCAGACATTCTCTTGCTGCAGTGATCAAATCAGTGCCTTTACTACAGCAAAATACTGCTATTATCAAACCAAGCCCTTAATTAATCAGTGCCTTTACTACAGCAAAATACTGCTATTATCAAACC
>JANTCA010018384.1:10670-24645 GCA_024741275.1 Chironex yamaguchii
TTAATCAGTGCCTTTACTACAGCAAAATACTGCTATTATCAAACCAAGCCCTTAATTAATCAGTGCCTTTACTACAGTAAAATACTGCTATTATCAAACCAAGCCCATACTTAATTAGTTGTCTTCCATAGACAATCCTGTAAGACGCAAAGTCCTACGGTTAGGCTCGGAAGGTCCGTCCGAAAGGACCTACAACTATGAGACTCCATGAAAGAAAATTCTTCCTGACAAAACAACGTGACATTGTAAACGGGATTTGAACCTGAAACCTCCATACGGTCTCACATGTCGAAGAATGCCTCGAAAACACGATCATCCATTTTCCTTCAAAGATAATCATAACTAGCAACAATGGACGAAGAAACACATAAAATATTCAACATCATTCCCTAAATGTCGTATTATTTTTACCTCCATATCGTAATCCAGGTGTAAACGGTCTCCAATCCCAGTTCATCAATTTTTTACTCCACAGAAAGTTCCCCTTTTTGGCAGGTTCCGCTCCAGATTCTTTTACTTCTGTCTGAAATTCTGCTTCCGGTTGGGCTGTTCCTTTTGCTATTCCAACCACAGGCTTCGCACCCAATAAATTCAGTCTTCTATTTCGGGCAGGCTTTGGTGGCATGGACAAGGTGATAGGTTTCAATTTCTTTTTTCGGGCGGGTTTTTTCCGGAGAACCTTCTTTTTGGCAGCTCCTTTCCTAGCAATTTTAGCACGAGTTTCTACGCCATTGTCTCGCATCATCTTGTGCATGGCCGCTTCAGCAGGTCCTGCATCCATGAGTGAAAAAAAGACAGACATAGACAGACAGGCGGAAAGAATAAAAATGGGAAAGGGTTCTCAGGCTACAATTAGAAAGAATAATGTAAGATACGAAAGTAGAAGGACAACGACGAATACGTTAGTAAAGGATAAGAACTATTAAGGATAAGAACTATTAAGGATAAGAACTATTAAGGATAAGAACTATTAAGGATAAGAACTATTATAATCCACAAAACGTATTGTCATGGGTCTAGTACATGGCTAATGAGTTAGAGAAAATTATCAACTTTGCCGCTCTTTTAAAGAAGATCACGATTTATGCACGATCTTTTGACCGACAATGCGACATACGACTGAATATACATATTAAGAAAAGGAGCACTGGGACCAAACGAGAATAGATGACAACAATTAGAATATAAGGCCTACGATGGACAATGACAGAAGTAAGTAGAGATCTATGGAAAGACACAGAAAGAAGGAAGGTCTAAGGGAAAAAATTGTGGATGAAAAAAATTGAAATAATTAACAAAAAGTCTGGATATGGTTTTCAACGAAAGTCGAAGTCTAGGTGAGGCACGTGAGAATAAAGGGTTCCTAAAGTGAGGATAAGGGATTCCTGAGTATTGAGTCTATGGTGGTGGTCTCTACTGTTGTGACGAACAACAGTCCACTTAAGGTCGGTTGTGATGTCGTGGTTCGTCTGATTAAAGTATAATGCTACTGGTACATCACGACTGAGGTGTATGTCGCCCAGGTTTTTACGAAATCGCTCGATAAATGATCGGTAATGATGTACACTACATCGTGGTACATTGGTAGTGATGGTGAATGTACACAGTGGCCCTGGGCCCTGTCATGGATAGTGTAGTATATATAAATGGGCACGTTCTAGGACGTCGTGTATGAAATGGGTGTTTGCCAGGTAGTATGGTCGGTGATGTGGAGGTCGGATTGCTGTGGATAGTGTTGTGAACGACGTGATCCCGTAGTGTTTTGTTACGTCTCTAGAATAGCATGGATGGCTCTGGGATGTAATCAGGGACTCGGATAAGAAATAGTAGCACAGCACACACAAGAACAGGGTAGTAAAGAATGAAAAAAGGGGCAGGTAGTACAAAGAAACGAATTAAAAAGAAGAAAGAGTCTTTGTGTAATACACAAAGGAATAGGACTTTAAATAGACAGTATTGACTTAATACAGGAAATAAAGCAAGGAAACCAAAAGAATAAACCATTTACACAGTATAGAAAGACAAACAAGTGTGAACAATGTCAGCATTGTTTTGATACAAAGGCCGTCAATATTCACAAATGACACGTCTGGGAGATTTTTAGCACTTCCTCTTGATGCAAGACACCAATGCATTAGCAGCTGCTTATTTGCGTAATTTTATCTTACAGATTTGTGGACAATAAGATCTATAGCCTTACCACATGTGCCGCCTGATGATCCCTCCTTGGTCACATCTTCTTCATCATTCAAATTGAAATCAAAAGCGACGTGAGGATCATCAAGAAGTGTCATGAAATTACTGCTCTCCATTTCACCAGAAAAAATATGTTCTCTTCTTGAGATGTTTAAGACCATAGGACCCACACCTCTACTCAGCTTTCGGGCGTATGTGGCAGCTAAAATGAATTAAGCATACGGGGAACGGCATTTAACTAAAGTACACCACGGATAGGAAAACGAGAGTATAAATTTACTCAAAAATACAAACGAGGCAAAGCCAGGTACAACAATTTAATTCGTGCAGAGATACATTAAGGAATTAAAATGAAAGACACGAAGAGATACACAAGAAAAAAGATCAGTTATCAATGTACCAACGAATAAACACGAGGCAATATACGTCAAGAAGATGCATATATAAATATATATGCATCATCTTGACGATAGATAGATAGATAGATAGATAGATAGATAGATAGATAGATAGATAGATAGATAGATAGATAGATAGATAGATAGACAGATAGATAGATAGATAGATAGATAGATAGATAAATAAATAAATAAATAAATAGATATAGCATGCGTGGCACGTTTCTTCTCTCTAGAGTGCTAAACATTTGTATACTTTACCTAGTCCAGCAATCATATCCTTCCTAGATGCATTGTTAGCCTGTGGCATCCACATCTCATCTCTTCTGTCCTGTTGAAGATATGTTTGAGAAGTCGGTGAGACATCAACCTCTTCGTCATCAGCGAGAGAAACTTTATTCCTGGCAGCACCGGCTTCAGAATCGGAGATCTTCTGCTCGAACTCTTCGGAATCTTTGATTAATTTGCTGGATTCTTGTGAAGTCTCATCTTCATTGTCTTCTTCCTCCTCATCTTCTTCGTCGTCTTCATCATCCTCCGAATAATCATTGACCTCCTTCATACCTCTTAGGACCTGAACGACAATACAAAATACCGCCTTAAAATTATGCCAGTGCAAAATATTTTGACAAATTGGATTTTCAGGAAGTGTCCGACCTAGGATAAGGAACACCTATTGATTTTTGGAGATGATCCGAGTGAAATCCTGGACTCTGGATCACTTTTTGGTAATCAAACCTTCATAAAGCTAGTGAGGGATAACCCAGTTACCATATATTCATGAAAGTAACTAGCAAGAAAATTATCGTGGGAAAACCCCTGTTGTTTGAATAATAATACTGCTTTGAAGGAGGTTTACGCTTTCGGAGTAGTTTTAGTAACACATAGAAGCTGTGGTCTAAAACAGTACAGAAATTATATTTTGTTAATCGCCCTGAAAATTTGTAACATTGCGCTGAAAACATACTTAAAAGCTTTATTCGTCTGATACTCATTAGAGTATGAATCGTCAAAAAGGAAAGTATAGATATATGGCAACCTATTTATAAGAAATATGCATCGAAACAAACCAATCATAAACAAGAAAAGGAAAAGAACTAACGAGAAAATCGACAAACAAAAGCATTATTGAAAGAGTCCAAGTGTAAAAACGAACTCTTTCTGCCTACAGAGTACTGGTTTTGTTGTTTTAATGTAGACAAATTCCAATATATTTAGATGAAAGGACGATCTAGCTGTGCCAATTATCCGAAAATTCTAGTCCTTATACATTTTGGCGAATTCTGAATTTTCTAGTAAATGTTGGCCTATGACAGAATCGCATGTTTTGGCAGTCATTTTCGTTTTGCACGCGCGAGATGGCTGTTCTCTAGGAGGAACTGATGCTTGGCTACACTGGCTGGAACATGTTTAATCGTGTCACCCAATCTTAAAGAAACTCGTCCTACATACCGAGCTTCATATCGGTACAGATACAATGAATTCGGGATCACTTTTTCGGTAATGAAACCTTCATAGTGCTAATGAGGGATAATCCAGTTACCATATTAGGTAATGATATCTTCATGAAAGTAAGTAGCAAGGAAATTATCGTGGGGAAACCCTTGTTGTTTGAATAATAATTCTGGCTTAGCGGAGGTTTGCGCTCTCGGAGTGGTTCCAGTGACATATAAAATCTTTGGTCTAAAGCAGTTATAAATCATGTGTAGTTAAACGCCTTCATAATTTGCGAATTAACAAATGTGTCAATTATCCCAGAAAGATGTCCGTTAATTTTCGCTATGTTGGTGACTTTTTGCCACCTTTAAAACAGAGCTGGAATGCGACAGGTTTTTTCAAAAACGTAACCAGTTAAATCCAGCTGTCAAATTTACGGTTGAAAAAGAAACAAGGCAGTTCATTACCTTTTCTTGATGTTTTGGTGGAAGAAACTGATACTAAGTTAATAACAACAGTTTACCGAAAACCTACTTTTACTGGTCAGTACATTCGTTGGGATTTTTTTGTCCAAAAAAAAGGAAAATCAGCTTCATCAGAACACTTGACCATAGAGCTCTTTGTATCAGTTCAAAATCTAAACTAAATATTCGGTGCTAGAGAAAATAAATCCATTCTGCTTGAAAAGTATGTTTTCAGCGCAATGTCGCAAATTTTAAGGCGGTTTTCAAGTTTTGTACCACAAAAAGATTGTTCATATATTTAGTTATTAAAATTGACAATATATCAATGACTCAGTAACAGGAAAAGGCCTTATACGGACTAGAGTCGACCATTAACGTTACCGTTGCTACAGTTAACTCACAAATTAACTTACCCAAAAAATGAAAAAATTATTCCAAAACTTACGTCATCATCTTCGGATTCGCTGAAGTCTTCACTTGAATCAGCATCAGCATCATAATCATCATAATCTCCATCATTTTGATAGGAGAGCGATGATTCCGAATCAAAGTTCTCTGTCGCAGAATCATCCGACTCATCGTCGACATCATCCGACATTAGATCAGTGTCATAATCGTCGGAGATGGACGCATCGTCATAGTCGTTGACGTCGTCCGCAAAATTCGAACGCAAATTTACTGCCGTCGATTTCTTTTCATCTTCGAATTCATCTAAATAATCGATATTTTGTCTCTTGATACCATTTGCAACGGAGACATTCCTTCCCTCCGATTTGTCTGTGTAGTAACTTGCCGCTTGTGTTAACGTAGTGAAGGCAAATGAAACGAATAGGATAGTCCTTGCATTCATTCTACAATTGAAAAAATCGCAATGAAGTAAAATGTTATCTTGCTAGCAATAAATATAATAAATATAAGTCCAGATGAAAACAAACCTACAAAATAACGTTCAAAAAGAGAAAAATAAGAATTAAACCTTATCTCACCTTCTCTCACCATCTTAACTCCAATAACGACAACTTGTAAATTTCTTCACTAAAAAGGCCTTAAAGCTCTACATATCATGTAGAGATACCCGTTTGCAATGAAATAAAGATGCATCCACCCAAATAATTACCATGTAACATATTTAAGGAGCAGGTAAAGCCATAATAATCAAAACCCAAATTTCCCCATGGTGATTGTTTCAAGTCACTGAGTCATTCATAAGACAGTAGTCGGGGGCCTACACAGATCAAAGGCAGGCCAAAGATGAGCCGATACGGACGAAAGATCTCAGGTTATAAACCAATGGATGATTATTACCAGATGTATCGTAATGTATTTATAAAATATTCATTTGGCAACTTTCAGGAATTTTCGTTCAACACCTTAGTAGATGTCGTTACTCAGTGCATCGATAAAAGGCCGTCTTCGGCCGTTTTTCCCCTTAAAATATAAGTATCTTTAGTAAAATGGTAATAAAGTTACTGTCATAAGTGATTTCATCTAGTTTTCACAGTTAAAGGGAGATGCAAGTTTTTACTATGAGAAAGCAAAGTAACTTGAATCTTAAGACGTTCCTTTGCTCACGTGAAGGAAGAGTTTCAGAACCCTACTTGCGTAACGTAAAAATAAATAATGTTAAAAGCCCAAACAAAAGCGGAGTGCTGTATTTCTATAGCAATATATTATAGCCTTTTTGAGCAATTGTTTTCGTCACGTGTTACTGTAACCTAATATAAAAACTCAGAAGTAAACTTTGAAGCAAAAATTGATTTGCGAAAGTAATTATGCAATATTAGGCTTTCTCTTCAGTCTTTCTTTCTGCGTCGCTACCAACAAACATCACACATGCGTAAGACTTTTAAGCTTTGAAAACTTTTAGAAGTATTATGGATCAAAACTAGTCAATTATAAACAATTACGAAAAAAAAACGAGAAAAAGACAATAAATAAAACAAAGCATTATTGGAAGAGTCCGAGTGAAGAAATGAACTTTAAGCTCACTAAGTCCTGGTTTTCTTATTTTAATGATGACACCCGCTAATACACTTAAAGGATAGCAATATATCTCTACCTTCATTTCTGATGATTCATATTCTGAAGAGTGTCAGACGAAAACAGCTTTTAAGTATGTTTTTAGGGCAATGTCGCAAATTTTCAAGGCGATTTTCAAGTTTTGTAGCACAAAATGAATAGCGACGGTACACGATTAAAGAAGGTTGCCATATACATATACTTTCCTCTGTGAGATTCATACTCTGAAGAGCATCAGACGAAAAAGGCTTTTAAGTATGTTTTTAGGGCAATGTCGCAAATTTTCAAGGCGATTTTCAAGTTTTGTAGCACAAAATGAATAGCGACGGTACACGATTAAAAAAGGTTGCCATATACATATACTTTCCTTTGTGAGATTCATACTCTGAAGAGCATCAGACGAAAAAGGCTTTTACAAATTCGAGTGTGTCCTTGTCAAGTCTCCTGTCTCATTTCTGCTAGCGTGTCATGAGAATTTGCAATTCCAGACTCTGTTCAATTGACAGATAAGCGTTTTCAACGTACCTTCATCATGACAAGTTTCAGAGATGGGAAGCATTCAAATCTATGTCCAACCTGCTGAAAAATAAAGTTCACTAACAAATATATACATAATAAATAAATGACATATAGACCATACGATATTCTACATAGTTGCAGCGCCATTGCTTTGCCTTAACAACAAATAAATACAGATGTACAAGCTTATCTACGCTAATATTTTGTGCTAGTATTTGTACACCTGCAAAGTTTCATAATTCGTTTTTACAAGTAACAGTAAGTAAATAGCTAGTACAGGAGCATCTAATTTTGTTTACAATAAAATAAACATGAAATTGTTGGGTTTAATTTATTTTAATGCAGAATGCTTGTTTCTTTTCCAAAGCATTCAATATTTTTTATACATTAAGGATGTGAAAAGATGCTGACCTCATTAATTTTCTGTTAAAGCATAAATTTGTGATCATGTCCAGCTCCAGTTTAAGTGTGTTTATTCGTCACAGTCGAAGTCTGCCTTAGTAAAAAACAAACGTAGCAAAAGGCTTACATTAACCTGGCTAATGACACGGGGTGATATAACCTAGGGTGTCAAATGGCATCAAAACGTAAGACGTAGGCGATTGGAATATGGAGAGCACTCAGCAACACTTTGTAAACAATACCATTCTACATATGTGTAAAATAAGTACAATCATAAAATACTATTTTAACAACGTCTATATAACAGATATATTTCATACCCAAGAACTTACGAATATCAAATAGGGTATCAAACCTGTCAGGGATTAAATAACATTAGGGGGTCTCAACAAAACTCATCAATTGTGGGAGACTGTAAAACTGGTAGTACATTCAGTGGTAAGAGGATACTCTCAAATACAAAAGGAATTACATGACTAAGGGATTAAAATTTATTCTTTGATAGGTGTTCACGTATTTGGGTAACGATCCATGGCCTCGTTGATTTCAGTTGCTTAAGTGAAGGATATTAAATATTCCTCATTTATTCTTCAAATTCATCTTAACAAAAGTACAGCCATTTCGGGAGACTAGCTGAGAAGTAAACAAAAGGAATTGATTATAGAGAGAGATGGCAAAGTAACAACAGGCAGTAAGCATCACAAGGTAAGTTCACGGAAGAGATACCACCGTCGTCAATGTCTAAGGGACACAGATTCAGAGTGACAGGAAGCGATCGAAACAACGAAGAAATTGTATGATGTTTGCAGTATAAAAAATACAAATTCAGTATGTCGCATGACTGAGGCCTTGTAGGTCAAATATTCTCGTATGGATCGTTATTTATTCCTAAACGGGAGATAAAGTTGCAAATTTTTTATATTTTATCCTTCATATACTAGCTGCAAGGCACTGCATTTTCGTAGAGCATAAAAAACACAATCAGACAGAAATAAATCGCTTCTTAATTCAAACATTTAACAACCGATATTACAAAACGAGTATTTAGCCTTGAGGTTCTGGAAAGAACATCTGCACTGGGGTCGGGAGTGAGCAATGTGTATCGAATGAAATTCTTGAAATGCCACCAGTTGAAAAAACGATGACTACAGACCAGAAATCAAAAGGTACCTGCTTTTGGATCAAACGGCAGAGTACTCATTGTCAACAAGTAACAGGCAACTGATATCTATTTGCAAATTCATGATTACACAACTAACTAAACAAACAGATTTATATATCTGAAGAAAACACGTCATACATATAAAAGTGGAAACTTGCTTGTTTAGACCGAAACAAAGCTATGAATTGTTATTGCCTTTTCTTTATCAGGTAAGTCAAACATATAAGACACAGGATACTTAAATTTATGTTTTAGAGCTCAATCCTTTTTATGTATTGCAATAATTACTTCACATCAGAATATTTCTGGTTGAAGAAATGCTTCTTTGAAATGTTTTTCATATACTGAATCTTTGTTTTACAATGGGAAATGAATAAACAATGTGGATGCTTGTATACTCCGATTTCCAATAAGTAAATCTCAGATTGGAAAACGGTCTTAATGAGTAACTTTTGCGTTGGTTGTATGATAGCTGGCCTCGCTAGTATTAGAATAATGTAATTACCTCCGCGAAAGCGGACGCTATCTTTTCAGCGGGGCTGGTTTGCCGGTTAGCAACATAACTTGACAATCGTATCAACCGATTTTCACATAATTTTCAAAGGTCGGACATGTAACAAGGAAGAACTTATGAGTTTTGGTGGTAATCAGGACCGCCGTCTAGAGACAGGAATTTTTTAGGGCTTTTTATCGTTATGAGACAGAGCTTTTTTTTGAAATTTCCCCTTATATCTAAAGCAAATTCTGACTAGTTCAACGAAGAGCTTTCTCATGACATGACTTGATCTGAACGCGCTGGACAAAAATACGATTTTGCAATAACATAAGAAAGACAGCTAGAACTGTATAACTATTAGTAATTTGTAGCAAGGGTACTGCAGCTACAGTATAGTGACAACTGTTAAAGCATATTTTAGTGTTGAAGGATTTGTATCCAAAAGAAGTTGGAAGGCTGTACTAGCGAACATTGTCTGCAACAACTCCACATAAATTCTGAGATGGTGGCATCATATTACCAGGAATGAAGGCTGGGGCAATCAAAATTGAACATCTATCATCCTTGTTCATGCAGAGTCAAATCTAGATCAGATTCAGATTGCCGTCATAAGAAAGATGCTAACTTCTTCAACAGCTTCAAGACCATAACAGCCATGAGATTTAAGTTGGTATTTAAGGGCATGCTTTCAGAGTCAAGAATTTATGTAAGATTTTTCGTTATGGCTGGAAATAGATATTTCATACTTTAGGTATGCATAAGGATCATGTTAGAGCACCGGGCTGGTAACTGACTAAGGCGATGGGCATTTTACAACTTTTCCTCGGGTAAGCGATTCTATGGCTCGGTAAATCCGACTTAAGTTCTGACATAACCTGAAAATCTCGTCAAAATCCCTCCATATCATTTTGAGTTATTTTGCTAACAACCAGACAGACAGACGGGCAGACAGACAGGCGGACGAACAGACAGACAGACGAACGCGGTCACAAACATGACCTCCGTGAAACGTATTTGAGTTGTCACAACACAATATAATGGTAGCTTGTACAATGCATTCTCAAATGCCAAGTTAGCACGCTAACAAGCATTGTCTCTTTAAATAAGTTTTTATACGTTGTACGTTCAGCGATTAAGGGCCCGTTTACACTGGTGCGGATCCACTTCGGATCCATAACGATTTTCGTTAGCGTTTACACTGGGAACTGTACCAGAACAGTTCCACTCAATTGACTCCTTAGTCGCCTTGATAACGCCGGGTTATCTATTTCTAAATCAGCTTCAAGACGAAAAAATTGATTGTTCAGTAACCCGTGTGGATCCATTGCAGTCGTTTACACTGGACCTCAATTGACGCGGATCCTAACTGGAACACTTCGGAAAGCGATCCCAAACTAGTACAGATAACGAATCCATATCGGTACGGATCCATCAGTTCCAGTGTAAACGGAAAGCCAGTCTGTGCTCGCTTTGGTATGGATCCGTTTGGATCCGTTAAGTTGTAAACGAGCTCTAAGATTAACGATTATTGTACAAAAAATAAAAGGTATATCACGCGAATATGAATAAATGTATCAATCAAGCAATGTGAACTTAACAGATACGACAACTAAAGTAATGACTTTGACCAGCTCAATGGAAACTCATAAACTATGGGGTAACACTGCTTTTTTGCACAACTGGTACTCAATCCATTAGCCTATAAAAGTCAAAGGAGCATGACAATGTAAAAGATTGTGTATTCTCAGTAAGCACCATATTGGGTCGAGTTAAAGGATATCTGCTGTTTATAATCTGATTGAATGGGATATACACCAAACCCTGGAAAACGAGTACCCACCAACCCGCAGGACACTGTTGGATAACTGGGCATTCTATCATGAATTGACAATCAGATAGCAAGAGCAACAACGATGATAACCAATATTTTGGCAATGAAAAATTAATGGGGTAAATAACTGTTTTAAAACGTGCTCTTAGTATATTAGAGTACATAAATTAAGGGAAAACAAAACTAATAGTTATTTACATCCAAAGAGTACAATAAACTAAGTCCACCTTTTATTTAGCTTAAGGCAAAATAACGGGCCCTTTTAATTCTTACAAATTGACTGTGTTAGTATATAAATCTCATGGACCATCTTTTCTCAAAGCGAATTGTCTGAACCACCTTATTGACCCATATACACAACCACAACACTGTCTCTGTGTAGGAAAATATCCTGTTCAGACAGACGAAACAAATAAGAACAAATGTAAACAACTATGAACAAATAAAACAACTATAAAAGCCATTAACAAAAAAAAATTGCTATTAACAAATAAGAACAAATATAACCAACTTTAAACAACGATGAACATATAAAACAAACCTAGACAACTATAAATAAATAACACTAAAAACAATAAACAAATATAAACTGCTATAAACAAATATAAACAAATAAGAGCAAATACAAGCAACTATAAACAAATAAAAACAACTATAAATTTACCATACTTGAAAGCTGCTTTTACTTATCTACCATCACTGCATCCACTCTTTAATTTTCGTTTAATATTTTCAATCAAATCAAGAAATCGTTAAATGCTGCATCAATTAAAGCTGTTAGCTGAAGTCAGTTTTCACAAACGAACTCTTAAAATAATGTTCATCGAGGTCATAGTATTCAAATGTATAAACCTTTAGCACGTTTAGTATTCACAAATCACAAAAAGTAATACATTTTATCTTGTTTTGTTTTACTGGGTCTCTCCATAGCTCACTTATTGTGCAATTAGTAAAGACATACTCAGACAATGCGATGCCAAAAGACAAAAAATGCACCAATGAGAGCCAGCCTAGTTTAAATTGCAACTTTCTACGTCAGGCAAATACTTCAGTATATGTTACGAACACGGCTCATAATGCAGACGCCATCCGACCGACAAGGCAAATTGATGATAAAGAAAATGACTTCAATGACAGAGCAATTTCAGCATTACTTCCAAGTGACAACATAGAGAGGAATGGTAACGAGACAGACACAAGGACGGACCAAGGTAACGTTGCCACTAATATTATGTACTACACTATTTTGAGAAACAAACGATAACACCTGTATTTGATGGCAGAAAATAAGGCAACTTCAAAATAAGAATCATCGAACTGAACTGTGTGATTCTAATCTCAATGCAGCAACCTTACATACTGTTTTGATAAATTATATAACCTTTTACTTTTATACCAGGTTACTATGGAACAACAGGGAGATTTAGATCCAGTACGAGTACGAGTATATCCCACGTAGTTAGGATGTCGAGCTCGTACTCATACTGAAACTTTGTGGTGATCAGACATAGCAGTTTACAAACAGCCGTGAGATTTACCGAATCGAAAGAGCGGACGCTATACTAACAATTGTATGCAAGATTCGAACTGACAAGTAAGCATGAAGATGAGTTCTGTCTGAACTTCGCTTGTAAGCTATTGGTTTTGAATTTTTGTGGTGATTCCCGCGTAAAGTGCGCAAAGCAGTTGAAAACTCTTACTCATACCCGTACTCGTGCTGGATCTAAACCTCCCTAATGGCGATGTTAAAACAATACGAAAAAAACACCATTCTGCAGAATGAGTGACAATTTCTACGTAGACATTTGTTCCGCGCAAATGATGTATCCTCGACTTGTAACAATGGAACCCATTTTAACCATTTACAAAGCACTGTTGTCATTTAGGGCAAAAATGATAAGTTTTACTTCACCCATTGCGTCTGAAAGTGGTCTAGAATGTTTTCAAATTAAGCAAAAATACCAATGGTCTTAATGTTTACAACATTGCGGGGTCGTGTTGTCTGTCTTTCTCTTGATGATTGTAGTTGCCACTCAGTCTAAACGTTTCTTTACACATACTGTGCTGAATATATACTAACAAACGTATAACGATAAGTGTCATAAAGAGCTACAAGAAGCAGCTAAGAACTGAGAAAATAACTACAAAAGCACAACCTCCAAACAGCATTTCAAGACAGTCACTCGAAAACACAGTATTTGTTCAATTTGATATGAAACGCCATATTACTTCAAATTAATGCAATTGTCTCTTACAAATCGTCTTCGAATAGGATCCCCCCCCCATCCCCACAAACACATACATAAGATTAGGATGGTAAAAAAACCGCCACCACGAGACAGTAAATACTTCGAGTATGCGCTTCCCATAAAGGAGGTGTTCACTTAAAAGAAACTAGGCCTGCCCACCCAGGGTCGAATAATCGATATTCAGATATTTGTCTTGGTATTCGGTTACATCATTCACTAATCGAACAATCGGCTGTAACAGAATAGTGCGACTGTTCGGGTTATTCAAATAGCAAACAAGTATACGCATAGCAACGACTATTCAAATAGCAACATCTAATCAAATAATGTGAGTGATCGAATAGCATAAACATGTCAAATAGCGATAGCATTGACAACAGTTAAAGAAAAGTTGAAGTGTATGAGGCGAGAGTACTAGGGGGGAGGAGTTACAGCCTTAAAAAAAGTTGAGAGAAAATATCAGTAAAGTGTGGGTGGGGGTTATCAAATCAACTATAGGGGCGTGGTCTTTCTTTGAAAATTAGTGGGGCAAGACGTCCGTCAAAAACTAGTTTCGTCACTTACCTCTTCATTTCATAACACTTTAGCTAACACCACTGTTGCATAACAGGACGTGATAATCAGCTACCCTACAGGAAGCGATGACACGCAGTTGGTACTTAATTCCAAGATGCAAAGATCTCTATTTAAAGCGGGCAACTGTTAACAGAGTTTTTGAAAATGAGGGCAACCTAATTCCTTTTTGTTTCAGTTAAGAGTGCTCACAATATATCGTAATGAAGAATATACGATGGCAATGATT
>JANTCA010018395.1:3191-24641 GCA_024741275.1 Chironex yamaguchii
AAAGATTGTCAGCACGATTCTTCTGTTCATGAGTAGATCACACTTTCCACATGGTTTATTAATACTACATATACCTCTGTAGTAATGTCTTGATTAATAATTTCTACCAACACGTCAATTGTTTTTGACGAAACTTTAGAAAAATAGATTACTAACACAGAGTCATGTCTCTTTCTCTAAAGATTGTCAGCACGATTCTTCTGTTCATGAGTAGATCACACTTTCCACATGGTTTATTAATACTACATATACCTCCGTAGTAATGTCTTGATTAATAATTTCTACCAACACGTCAATTGTTTTTTGACGAAACTTTAGTTTCAGCGATTGTACCAAGGCTTTTCATAGTCAATCATCAAAAACGATTCAAATTATAACAGACGTAGCCACACCAAAACATGAGATCATAATAACAGTTGAATTGTACTGAGCACAAAGAGCAGTGGTGACAACTGATAGTGCAGCAACGAACAGAATGCAAATAATGGAGGAGTGAGACAAGGTTGTATTTTGTCGTCATTTTTGTTTGGCGTATCCAGTGAAAAACCTTTCAATGAGTTCTGAAAGACCACGATATCATAAATGTAAACGGATCATCAATCATAAATGACAGATACGTGGGCGATACAGTATTAGTTGCAAAATGGTCGCAAATGACATAGGTTCTCTCCAACGAATGATCGACATTGTTTGTGAAGCATGTCAGTTGTATGGTATGGCCTTTAATGCTGAGAAAACTAAAGTTTCTTTATCTGCAAAGGTCAACAAGGCAAATGTTAAAATATTCTTGCAGAAGGTCAACAGACGGAACAAGTAAAAGAATTCCAATATTTTGGAACCCTGGTCACATAGGATGGAAGGAACATAGATAAAAGACTATTGGGAAATCCAGGATTCTTGGAAAGAAACTGGAATATGCAATCCATGAGACGATGGAAACTGCTGAAATGCTGCAATTGTTGGTGCTGGAGGGCATGGTAAAGGGAAGTAGAGACATGGACAGATAACGAAGAACTTTGATGGAAGATCTTAAGGTCTGGATCGGGATGGACTACCGCTGGCATATAAAGAGAGCTGGAAATCAGACTGGCGAACCATAGTAACCAGCCCGAGGATGGCGAAAGGCGCATAGCATACTTGCCTTCTTAAGTAGAACGCAAAAATACATGATGTTAAGAAGAATTAATACCAATGGACTTTACATGACCCGTTGTTAGTGCAATGCTGCTTCACTGAAGATTGCAATGCTCTTTGATTGATGCTTGCAATGCTGCTTGATATATTAGATTGCATGATATTTGCATAAACCAATAAATTAAAACCATAGTAAGCCGATTAATTTAATTTGGAAGTGAAAAGACGTTTTTATGTTAAAATCAAGCTGCGAGCATATGATACTGCAAAAGCGTTTTTTGAATGTGTTTATTGCATGGGCGCTGAAAAGCGTCGATTTTCAAGAAACATTGTGCGTAATCCCATTCAGAGGAAAATAATACGCATTGAGTTACAACTACACAGCTGTTCTACAAAAATGGAAGTGAAGGCTTAAGGCACAACACATCAGAAGAAAGGTGCCCTAGAAGTGACGAATACATGATGAAGGAGGAAGAAGGTTGGCATCTCCCACGTTGTAAAAACCTGGTCAATGCGATTCATACAAAACTAAATAACTTTACTTTGTTTAGATTGGGGGCTGGACATAAAAATTTTCTCCATAGAAGTTCCCAGACACCCGGCTTTAGGATAATGCGTACGTTTTTATGGTTTTGTACTACATTAGCAGCAAAGCAAATTGTTAATGGGATCCCCCAAGGGGGAAAAACTCCTTAGCTCCTAGAGACCACAGTGAAAGAATAACGTAAATTGATTAGGATTATCTTGAGTTAAACAACAATTTCTTGTCTTCTTTTCCTACAATAAGATTCAAGTATCAATTAAATATTAGGAAACGTAGCACTTATACTCAAACTAAAACGTCCTAGGTTTTCTCAGATAAACAAATCTTTTTGAAGAACAAGGCCCAACAAACAGAGCCATTCCAAGCATTTCAACGTATATTCATGAAGGCGACTGAAAATAAGCACATTCTTTCAAGAATGCTAGCATTTACTGAGGTAGTCTTTAAGTGTTAAGAATGATATAGCACTTATCCTTTAGACAGACGGATAAAGGTTGTTTTAAAGATAAAACATAAATGGATGATTAAATTAATATTTGCACAAGAACGTACAAAAAACAAGTAGTAACCGGCATGTTGACAACAAGACAAAAATAACATTTATATTTATTCACGTTCAATATTTATTCTTATTCATTTATTTATTTTCCTTTCGGGTCTTCTGTTTCTCGTTTTCAATCCAGCATTCACTTTCTCAGCTCTTTATTGCTAAAGCTTTTCCTCGCTTTATAAATGACCATTTCTGCAAATAAAATCTACCGAAGCGTTTCAAAACTCGATTTATATGCTTCTTTCTACTAATTACCGTCCATTACTCTGTGTAACTTTCGTATTAAAGGAGATTGTGATCAGACATACAGCAATTAATTTTTAGCATAAGTGCTTCATTTTTCTGACAGTTAAGACTTTGATCTTTCCTTTTAATTCGCTAACATTTTAGAATCTGACAAATATAAGCATAGTCGATGGCTTTTCATTTTTCAGGGCAGAGGGGAGCTCAAAATTTGAAATTAGAACGATATACTGTGGTCTATAAAAGAAAGTAAGAAAAATACACTTATTTTCATTAAAGATTACTGTCAATGTCTTACATAACAAATCGCAACATAGTCAAATTAACAGAATAAGAATGATTTCCAGCAAAAACATAAAATAAATGGAGTAAGGTTTCTGTACTGACTTCATTGGCTGTTCCCAAGAAGGTTTTTGCATTGAAAAACTGTTATGGTGGATGAGTTCTCTATAAATTTCTCTGGGGATCTCGAGCCTCGACGTAGTCGGTGCCTGTGCATAAATGTCGTTTGTCGGGATGTACGAACTATTTTAGCACAGTAATAAATTCATTCTACCTTTTCGTAATCGGCAACGATTATCCTAGCATTGCTTTCAGTTGTATTTCTTCATATACATGCTTTTTCTATAAGGAACCTCAATATAAGGAGCCTACAAGTAGCGGTTATAAAAAATTTAAAGAATTAATACTAATAAAGACAAAATCCCTAAGAAACTTTTCAAATTTTAAGAATTTTATTATGTGCCAGCCATTAACAGTCACAGTCAAATCACACATCTGTGCAATTTGTGACTGAGAGTTAGATGTAGAATTCGACACGGAGAACGGTTGTGTGATATAATTAGAAAACGTCACGTTTGTCTTTTCTTGTTGTTTCTTCACTGTTCTGAATATTCTGAGAATTCATTGATTGATTCGTAAAATAATTCACAAAACAATCTTTGGTCACTAAATGTGAAGATAAAATTAAGGAACTTTTAAGGAACTTTTAGTATTAAAATTTGGTCAAAATGGGTCCTAAAATAAGGAACTTTAGAACAATGGATGGTGGTAGGTTCCTTATAAAAAACCGTGCAGACAATGGTATTTTCGATGGATGTCCATCAACTACAAATTTATCTAAGTCTTGTTGATGGGATAATTTTCATGTAAAAATTCTTTTCCCTTGCAATTTGTCCTGGATAAATGACACACGCATTTGTGCGTAAAGATTAATAACAGGTCTTTAAAGTGTAGATAATTACTACATTAATACGCTAAAGTGGCGAAGTGGTTAGGGTGAGGTTTTGGATTCGTATCCGTCGTCTCGAGGCATCTTTGGCATCAGTGCATGACAAACCATATGCCCAAGACATGTGAGGGAAATTGGATACAACGAAACAGAAGTAGTCGGATGGCTGAGCAAGCACAATACCCAAAAAATCGTGGTTGAGATCATGGGCGTCCAGTTTTGTTCGACCAATTGTTTATACTTGTTTAGTCACTCATGCTCATGAACTGTCAATATGCCTGTACAGGCGTCTAAGAGTCACTGTTGATAACCACGTGAATAGACAAGTATCCTCGATATCGAGTTTCCAGTTATCACTAATACGCTAAACATAACTATAGACATCAATCATAAAACTAGAAACCAGAAATTCTTCCAAACTGTGTGAACTAGTCCCTTTTTCCTACAATTTTGATGCAATCTTATGCTTTGATAATACCTGTTGCGCAAGTGTGTGTTCACCTTCATGAAAAATACCACAGCGAGATTTGTGACTTCTTCATAGTCATTGAGATACGTGGAGGGTGCAGATAGAGGCCTAATGTGCCACATGGCACCGCGTGGATAGGTACCAGGTCATCGTCATTATTGCCTTTGCTAAGGAAGTAATGGTGGGTTTGTCTGTTTGTTTGTTGGAGTTTTTGTTGGCTAGGAAAATGATTGAATAAAATATAAACGTATTTTTTTCAAATATTTACACCATGTTGGTATCGTGACTGGTTCAAGCGAGCGTTTTGGTGATGCTCCGATTAGAATCTTAGATAACCATCAATGACCATCATTATTGTCAATCATTGTCATCATTATTGTCAATCATTGTCATCATTATTGTCAATCATTGTCATCATTATTGTCAATCATTGTCGTCATTATTGTCAATCAATGTTGTCACCGCCACCACCATTATCATAAACTCAGTGATCATTATCATCACCAATGTTCATTATCATTGACAATAGCAACAACAATGATGTTCATCATCACTATTATCATCATCATGAGTCTATGATTACATCAATCTGACATGAGCCATGCCAAGTTTAAAATAGCTCTCAGAGAATCAAAAGCGACGTTCAAAATGTTATGACGAAATAAGGTGCAAGTACCAAACTAACCTGCAGAGTGCTTTGAAGGACACGAGTGCAGAACTATGCATTCTTCATTTCATTTTAGGTGTTATGATCAACGTATTCAAACCATAAAGAAACATGCTTTTAACATATGCTCTATATCAACACATTTTGAAATTACCCTCCAGAGAAGATTGACTTTTTTCATTCTAAGCTTTAACGGCAGATGATGTCTATCAGCACTTCTTATCACACTCTTCTTTCTTCTTTTACGTTCCAAATTCTGTTGATATGACTTCGTTTCTCGTTCATTCTTATTTCTCGTTGAATTGATCAGAAAGAGGTTGCATTGAGCAATCTTCAGCTAAAGATTCGGTCTAATTCAGCAGACTCACTAAATCACTAATTAGATGCTCATACCTTTTTTATTGTTCAATTTTCATCTATTTTTACGGCATTTTTGTTATCAACCATACAAATCCGCCGTGGTATAGTGGATAAGATGACGATCTTGCAAGCCAGTGGTTGCGAATTCGAATTCCCGTCACCACAAACAAAATACCATTGGCGAGAGAATATAACGAGAGCCCACTCTCATAAAGAGCTCACGTTCTAGTAAATTCCCAAACCCTGGAATGGAATCAGCTACCCTCGGTAATGAGTATGTAAAAACAGGAAAGCATACAAATTGTTACTTATGCAGACCATGCTGACATGGTAACACTATATTTGTGACAAAATATCATTCCTACAAAAATCAAGGTTCATTGATACGAAAAACTCTTGTCTGTTTATTCCTGAAAGCTAAACACAGTTTCCCCAAACCTAACAATATAGGTTTTACAACTACTTGTCCAAGATCCAAATTTCTCTCTAGAAACTTTTTTTGAAAGATTTACTAGTATGAAAAAAACTAAAAAACTTGTGTGAAACAAAGATTTAAAGCACAACTTTTACCATGCTTATAGTATAGCAAGCTATCGAAAGCTCCTGTCAACATAATAACACAAAAGCTGCTTTCAACACAGTGAGGGAACTTACAACGGACTGGAAACCAAAATGTTATGTGATAGAAGATAATGCAGGAAAACTTCTCACAAAGGCGGAGGATGTCACCGAGAAGTGGAAACAATGTTGTGAAGAACTTGATAGCTACCAGGCCAACATCTCAGATGATTGTCTAAACGATATCCAACAGACAATTTCAGTGGAAGACTTTGAGGAACCAGTTATAATAAGGGAAGAGATTGAAGCAGAAATCAAAACCAAATAAATCACATGGAACTGATAACATCTCAGCCAAGCTTTTGAAAAGCGGAGGAGACATAATGACGGACATGCTTCTGAAAATATGCAACCTTATTCTCAAAACCGGCAAGTGGCCTACTAAATGGACAGAATCTATCGTCATACCATAAGCAAAGAAGGGAAATGTAAGAAAATGAGAGAACAACCAAACCATAAGTCTTATCAGCCACCCAAGCAAGATTTTATTACATGTACTATTTAACAGGATGAAGAAGACCATCAAGAAGAGCTAGATGACACGCAAGCAGGTTTTCAAGAAGGACGAAGTACAACAGAGCAAATTTGCAACCTTCGAATACTCTCAGAAAAATACATGGAACATCAGCAAACACTTTTCCATAATTTCATTGACTTCAAGAAAGCCTTTCATAGAGTTTGGCATAAAGCACTTTGCTTAATTATGAGGAAGTACAGAATTAGCTCTTGTATTGTCAACATAATCACGTCACTTTACTATCATGCAAAGAGCTTAGTCTTGATTGGCGATAAGCCAAGTAAATGATTCAAATCAAACGTTGGTGTTCGACAAGGACGTGTACTTTCACCGTATCTTTTCAACATATTCCTAGAGCCCATTATGACAGAAGCACTGGAAAGTTTCAACAGTAAAGTGATGGTAAATGGAAGACAGGTTAGCAATTTCCGTTTTGCAGACGATGTTGACCTGATAGCAAACAATGAAGATTATCTACGAACTCTCACTTATTTGCTGGACAGAGCAAGTACGAAGTATGGGATGGAAAAAAGCGCTGTTAAAAGTTAAATTTTGGTCACCGCAAAGGACGATATCAGACTAAACCAACCAATAATGATTGCAAACCAAGAATTGGAACAAGTGAATGCTTTCAAATACCTTTGAAGGTAAATTAGTAGCGACCTACAATCAATCAATGAGATGAAAAACCCGATTGGAATAGTAACATACGCTTTGGTGAAATTGAGTACAATCAGGAATAACAAAGGTATCAATTTCAAGACGAAGTTAAGGTTTTTTAGAGCAATTGGTACGTCCACTATGACCTATGGTTGCGAATCATGGACAATGAATGCGGAAGCAAAAAAAGAATAAATTCGTTTGAAATTAAGTGTTTTAGAAAACGTCTGCAGATACCATATACAGCCCATAGAACAAATGAAAGCGTGAAAGATGATGTTGTGGAAAATGCTGGAAACCATGAAACTCTTCTATAAACAATTAAAAGAAGAAAGCTCAGTGGTATGGACACGTCACACGACGTAATGAACAACTAAACTTAGCAAACATGCACAGAAGAGTTCCTGGGAAGAGAGAGAGAGAGGAAGACACAGTATGTTGGCTATCAAATATTGGAACATGGATAAATATGTCAGTTCAAAAAGCTACAAGAAATGCTGATGACCAACAAAGAAGGAAGAATCTGGTAGATTCAGTCAAAGTGCACCTACGGCCGTTTGGCTATGGAACATGATGATGATGATGATAGCATAGCATGATAGCATGTAAAAAAAAACTAAACTAAACTGAGGTTATAACTAGAATTGAACATAGACTACTGTTTGATTCCAGGTAATAACTACGTATCTAATTGATAGATTTTACGACATTCTTATTTGTGAATTTGAGTCCTTCTTCCAACTAGAATGTACATCAAAATATAATCACAGCTTTGCGCTTGGTTTTTAACGGAATTTCATGACTATATAGAGTAACAGACTTTTGTAAAATTTAGGAAAACTTTGCAATATGTTATTGCTAATTCCACAGCAGTGGGTTAGTGGTAGAGTACTCGCTTTGTGTGCTTTGGTTATAGAGTCGAATCTTCGACCGGGTCATACCAAAGAAATACAAAATGGTACATAATGCTTCCCAACTTGGCACTCAGCACTAAAGAGATAGATCATGGAAGTTAAACACGCAGTGCTACCAGCGAGCCAGCCCCCTACTGTAGCATTTACTGTGCTTACGCAGTTGTGTGGCCCAAAGGCTGATGTGGAAAGAAATTTTTTTTACTATTTTTTTAACTATGGATAATTCAGTCCACATATTCCTGAACATGAGCAAAAGGGGAGAGAAGAATTCCATATTGATGTGTCTTGCCTAAATGTGACCTAGCAGCCTTCATACTTGACAAACTTGACTTACTAACTCTAATTGATGTTCGAGTTTCCTCAATTAATTAGACTGCAAATATATTATTACACGAAGACCATACTTTTATCTTTTGATCGGACTAGAAGCACGATTCTTACATTCCTTAGACTATTCAGACTGCTCTTAACAAACAAAACAGACGGTTTTTAACATCATACACTCCTGCTGCTTCTCAAAGGCACCTATATCTACATATGTTGCATATAATATGAACAGATGGAATTACTCCCATAAGATGTTCCTTTTTAAACTGTGTATGCTTTTTTTCGGCGTTATCATTGAATGAATCCTTTGCTATCCAATGTTTGCGAGGGCTCAATTCATAAATAAAAGAGCGTGATAAAGTATAATGCAAACGACAGAGAGACTTGGAACTTTGCTAGTACTACCATTTTCATGCAATCATGAGACGAAAATAATTTTTATTAAAAACTTTGTGAGAATCTGCCCGCTGAGTAAAGTTGCTAACAGATACAGACCGACACACAGGCAGAAAAACGCTAATGAAAACAATACCTCCTTGGTGGAAGCAATAATTATTTTTTAGTATCATACTCGTTTCGAGGTTAAGGAATTTGCTTCGACGTGAGCTCTTTATGAGAGTTGGCTCCTGTTGTATTCTCTCATTTTCTTTGTGGTGACATGGAATTCACAACTACAGGCTTTCAAGATCGTCGTCTTATCCACTATACGACCGTCCGCATATCGTTACCAGTTTTGTGGGATGAAAACTTTGAAAATTTATCCATTCATGGCCGGGCAAAAATCTTGAACGGGAGTGAAAATGACAGTCTATACGAACTAAATTGATATATTATGGTATTAAATTGATATACAAAACAAATATGCGTGGTCAGCAAAAGGAAAGCCAAGAGCTCGTAATTATTAAGGAACCTCCTCTGTCTCTTCCATTCAAGAACTTAGTTTTGCGAGAGCACCCAGACACGAATTCAAAATGTTTATGAAGCAAAATGATTTTTCCCTTAAGATAAAGGTGACAATGGCCTTTTCTACTTTTGTTGGGGGTACTTGTCAGAGTCTTCTCAGTTTGATAGAAAAAAATTGCTCTGGTTTCTTTAGCTCCAAAATTTGCTTCTTTAGCTCCAAAATTTGTTTCTTTAGTTCCAAAATTTGTTTCTGTAGTTCCAAAATTTGTTTCTATAGTTCCAAAATTTGTTTCTGTAGTTCCAAAATTTGTTTCTATAGTTCCAAAATTTGTTTCTATAGTACCGCCTTTCATAGGGTCTTCATGTCGGGATGCACTTATGTATAATTTGCCTGAATTTGAAAATCTTAGCCAGGTAAATGATTCTATTTTTAAACATTGACCATGAAGTGTGAAGTTGATTTTTGCTTTACAGTTACAAATCGGATGTCCTGAGTTGGTTTGTCCTGTCTTGTCTAAGATGTTTCCGTTGTGTTGGTTGATGATGCTTTTCATGTTGTAGGTGAAAGAGTTGCTAACTTTGAATTGTGATGAAAGGACGACCGAGATGTGCCAATTATCCGAAAATTCTCGTCCTTATACATTTTGGCGCATTCTGAATTTTCTAGTAAATGTTGGCCTATGGCAGAATCGCATGTTTTGACAGTCATTTTGCCATATACATATACATATACTTTCCTTTCTGACGTTTCATACTGAAGAGTGTCAGACGAAAAAAGCTTGTCTAGAAGGACAAGATACTACAATTAGAACGTCCTATTGATAGTATAAGCTCACTTTTACCTCATCAGCAATATTACGCTGCTCTAAAGTGACTCAACAGTAAACCGAAAAATGTCAGTTGGGAATAAGAATTTTAAAACAGAAAAAGAAAGAATTTTAGAACATTTGGGCTGAGTTGGTTATCATGAATCTGTATCATGATAACCTTTCAGGAACTGACATCGACAGCAGACATGAAGACTCGATATCTTGAATTCTCAATTCTGAAGTAGAAAGTGCAATTTATCGACTAAAAATAGGTAAGAGTGCTGGACTAGATGGAACTTACTCTGAATACATTAAAGCAGGCAGAGAACCTCTGGTCAATGCTCTACTTCTCCTATTTAACAAAATACTCACGACAGGAACAATACCAGAACAGTATAAAAAAGCCCTGATTGTGGTTATATAGAAAAGGAAAAGCAGGCTAGACTGTGAAAACTATTGTCCAATCAGCCTGCTTAGTCAGATTTATCAAGTATTCATCACCATCATAGTTTCACGAATTAAGAAAGATCTATACGATTCTTTCGCCAGATCACGAGCAGCGTATCAGCCCAGCAGAGGAACTATTTAACAGGTTATTGGAGCAAATCATAGAGAAGTCAATAGAATTCAATACCCCAGTCAACATTGCATTTCTCGTCTTTCCCAAAGACTTTGAGAGTATTGAATTAAACAAACTTTGGAGCATCCTTTAAACAAGTGATCTTAACAAAAGATATCTCAATCTCGTCAAAGTCACGTGTAAAAATTCTACTGCTCAGATAAAAAGTGATGCTGGCACAACAAGATTAATAAAAATACTAAAAGGAGTCAAACAAGGTGATGTCCTGTCAGCATTGTTGTTCTGTGTGATCATAGCTGCAGCAATATGGAAAGCCGAGCTAGATTGTGAGTGGGGCTTCACAATCGGTGGAGAGCTGATCTCAAAAATAGCCTATGCTGACGATATTGCATTAGCAAACGAATCTGAAGAGAGCTCCAAAAATTCACAGACTGATTGGTAAAATAGGCAGAAGTTGGACTGTCAATGAATGTATCAAAAACAAAAGTGCATGGCAACTGATCCACACTAAGCTCACACTAACTATTGACAAAACAGTGATCAAACAAGTAGACACTTTTGCACACGCTTTCCTCCACAAATGACGGCCTAAATGCTGTTGAACATCGAATTGGTATGGACTGGGCTGCATTTGAGAAAAATCAAACTTTACTAACATGGAACAGAGCTCTTATCATGTAAAAGCTCATGTTTACAATGCATATGTACTGCCAGTAGTACTTTATGATCTAGAATGCATCAATTGGACAACAAAAGCTACTACAAAGAGTAGAAACATTTCAAAACCAAATAATGAGAGTCAAGGTGAATAAAAAGCTATCAGATCGAAAAACTCCGTCAACTCACAAGCTTAATGCCGTTTACCTCCACAATTAAGAGTAGAGTCCTAAATCTATTTGGTCACATCCAGAAATCTAACACTGGCTTATCAAAAACATGTCTAGATGGCATGGTGGATGGAAAGAGAAATAGACGAAGACCACGTAAACGTCGCCTTGACAAAGTAACTTCTTGGTCCCAACTAAGTCTTAATGGTTTAAACACTTCTTGTGAAAACCGTAATTTGTGGAGATTAATTTCTCATGTTTGTATGCAGTGTAGCTTAAATAGAGACAGTGACCAATGATGATTTTGACATTTGTAAATTGTCAGAAAATTATGTTTGGTTTGAACTTGAATATATATATAGTACCTTGACAGATACAGTGCTTTTCATATATTTGTCAAGAGTGGAGCATTACCACAATAGCTGCACTAAGTGTGAGCTGACCAGGCTCGAACTCGTTACGGTCAGACTCAAAAGCCAACACTCAAAACTCCGTGCCATCACGGCACAAAGATTTGTAATGCCAAGGACTTTCCAAGTCCTTCACCAAATCTTTTTTTTGAGTTTTGAGTGTTGGCTTTTGAGTCTGACGGTTACCCGTTCGAGCCGTCAATAGTGAACAGCTGAAGGCGTGCTCCGTAGCTCACCACTTAAAACGAGGCCAGAAATGAAATGAGTTTGACCTTATTGCTGGCACAATCACATGTTTTGTCCTTGGCAATTGGACTTGCTAAAGATGGTGTGAACACTAATCAAATTTTCCATTTAATTTTTTTTCCAAATAATCGTCCTCCGTCAATGTTTCTTAAATGCAATATAATGCTGTGGTTTACATTTGTACTACACCTAGGTGAATTGTCCACGGCAAGCCACTCATTATATTTCTCAGCTTACAGATCATTGGTATATTAATGTACTCATGCTAGAAGTTCGTGAGTAACTGTAGCATATTTATTGAGACATTCAACACATGTACACAAATCATAGAACGATACATTAATACACATGAATTGCCAATTTCTTTACGCAGGCGTGAGATTATGAAGCGGCATAATCCCTGAAAAATGGTAATTCAGTTAACTGGGTTCATGGTCACAGAAACAAATTGGCTACAGTTTTCTCGTAAAGAATTTACACGTCCTAAAAGGTGGGAGCTTCAAATGCAAATCTAAATATCAATATGAACCATCTATCCAACACCATTGGCTGAAAATTAATAAATAACCTAGAAGTAAAAATTTGGAATTCCTGGAAAGTAAATAAATGTTTCTTTTCATCTTAAAAACGTTAGTATTTTCGTCTTACTTGGTTACAATTTAGGTATAGTTTTATGTATCCTCTATGCCTAATTACTCTACATGGTTAAAGTTGATATTGTTATTACGCTTGCTAGAAAGTGAATCTCTTTACGAATGCAGAGTTTAATTTTGTCTGCCAGTACCATCAATAAGAAAACGTCTATCCATTCAAGCTTAGGGAGCTTATGTGGAATATTATTTCAGTTTATTCGTTTTCCCGGGTGGACTTCAAAATACACAATCAAATTTTATATTTACAATGCGATCGTGTTTGACTTGGCAAACGCAAAAGAAAGACAACTATAAATAATAAATTGCTTTGATGCCACAATGATGCTTACAGAAAGTGTTTCAAATAATTTGTTCCTCAATTTTGTCTAAGTGAGAAATATTTCTAGGAAAATTTAATTGATTATTGAAAGACCTGTCTGATCCTGTCACATGCTTGACATCAAATCTGAAAAATATCCACAGATAATCACTTCTTCACTACCATACATTAGTAGGATATCGTAATAATAACACTGATATATATATCAGAGAAAACACCTTGACATTGAAGTATCTCAGAACATGTTACTATTGAAAACAAGAAGTTGACTTAAGTCATACCATAACTAGATACCCTTAAATCATCGGCTATATTGCTTAAGATATATCATATTAAAATCTTACTCTATTCAATTTTCAAGAAGAAAATATTCTTGTCATATCCTTGGACTGTCATCTTTAAAATGGACTAAAAGAAAGGTTTTGCTAAAAATACTATTTTATCTATCTATTTATCTAGCCTAAAATGGATCCCACTGCTGGGCAAAGGCCTCTCTCTGTTCCTGCCATATTCCTTCTGTCCTGAGCTGTTATTCTCTAAAATACTATTACAACATGATTTTTCTGTCGTCGTGCTTGTCCTCCAACTTTCAGAAACTAGTACGAAATTCTGAGACTCGAAATTTGATAATTTCTAGTCTTGCCCAAATTTTTACTTTCTTATAAAAAGATGCGGGTATATCAAAACTGAAACTCTGCAATTCTGTTTTTGCCTGAATACATTGAGAAAGTCTTTGCAAAAATTTTACCCGCTGATATTCGTTTGTGTCCAACTGGGGGGGAGCTGACGCCCCCAGCCCCCTGGCTCCTACGCCTACGTACACTTTTCAAAGTAAAATCAGCAGTACAAAAAATCCTACGAGCTTTTTTATTTAAAAACTGTTGGCTCAACCTGAACATATGTATGCATACATATATACGCTAACCTTAACCCTGTATATATGTAAATACATGGAAAGATAGATAGATGGATAGATAAAAAAGACAAGGCAATCCGTTTCAGCCAGTTTATTCCAACAAAAGTTAAGAAAATCGTAAGAAAATCTCAGCCTCAATTTCAGGAAAAGTTGAAATTTGAGGCTAAGGCAAAAAAGTGGTTTTCTTATGAAAAAACGTGTCATGTCAGTTGCATCACCAAAATATGTCCGTAACTGTTGTAATTAAAGTGTCTCTGGTAATTAAAGCCGACTTTGTATATCAAAGCAAAGCGTTGTTGTGTTCTATGTTAGCTTTCCATTAGTATCCAATGATCCGAACTATTTTGGTGCAATTGCAAGAGAAAGATGGGTATATATTGTGTAAACAAAATATTGTGACTGGTGTAAACGAAGATGGAGATGGTTTTTGTTGCTTACTTCAGTTATAAAGAGTAACAGTCAACTCAGTGTCAGCTGGCGGTCAGAAAGGTCCAGGAATATTTTTTTCTAGAGACAATGACTTTTTGGGAAAGGAACCTTTCATCAACATATCACAAACAATCAGAGGTCAATTGTTTACATTTAAGTGGAACACTACCGGGTAAACATATACTAATTTAAAAGGAAAAAGAGGTAACAGGCGTCGTATAAATTCAGTGAAGTTAAACATTTTGGAGATAAGTATTTACTTGTCAACTTAAAAGATATCAACAAACGGCAGATAAAAATATTACTACTCAGTTACTACCTTCAGCATTGTACATGTGTTATCAACATTAGATAAACTTGTTCTGACTAAAACTTTGTAAAAAGTATTAGCTTAATTCGTCATTGAAAAAGTTATTCAATATCATTGATATCTCTAATCATTTTTACCCAAACGAACACCAGCTAGACTCAACAGCGACACGATAGTTCCAAGATTTGACAGGAAGATTAGCATGTTAGGATAGTAAAACGAAGACTGCCTTTAAGATTTTCTGGTGATAATCTCTACCCTTTCTATGCACCTGTAAAAGATCCTTTAACTTTCATAAAGAAACTGAATACGACCTAAGTGCACTTGTATGAACTGAATAGCTTTGTTTACGACTATAGTGCACTTAATAAGCAAACAATGTCATATCTTACCTAGGGATTCTTCGCAATGTCCCTGTCGAGCGATATGTTGATGGAGCTTCGACTTCCATGTCTTGTCAAAAACGACAGCAAAGGATATTATGTTTTGGGAGGATTTAAGGGTTGTGGAAGGACAGTTGAAACTTTGAATAAATCGTAGTCTTGAATCTTGTTGCTCTGTGAAATTGAACAGTGAACCTCGAGTTTTTTGACTTGACTAGCATCATAGTGAGGAACAATGAAAGCAATGGTTAAACATGAATAATTTAAAGCCAAGTCAAAATCGTCAATGTAAAAGAATATGTAGAATAAGCGCAGAAAATGTACTTTGTTTAGCAGTTGGTACTACATTGTTTATCGAGTGAATTAGCAGAGAAAAACTCAAACTCCTCTTTTGTTTATTAGTAAAGGAAGATCCTAGTTTCTGCTTAGGCAATGTTCAATCTTCTACTCAAATGTGAAGTTAAAAAACATCCTAGATAATAATTTTGTGCATTTTCAACCGAATTATACTGAATTTTATTAGAAAATTATTGAACTTCCAACTGAGGTTGTTTACATGTATCATATCTGTATTGAGTAAAAAGCAGAAAGGCCATTTTGCGTGTTTTCACGGATATTTTAGTATTGATTGTACTGTAAATGTTATACTTATTTGCACATCTTTATAGATATCGCATAACGTTTGTAGTAAATGTATCAGTTTCTCGTTCATAGATACAAGAGATAAAGTTAGTCTTTCGCTTATGGAAATATATAAAACACTGTTCAAAAAGTATAACATTTACAAACACAACGAAGCTGTCATGACACTTAGCAAAAGTATTACAGCTCGTGATATGATAAAGCTTTGTATTAACCAAAGACAAGGATTTTCACAATCAAGCAATCGTTGTTTTTTACTATTACTTAATTCCTTCACTATATAATGCGGACCTTTGTTGCTGTCCTTTTCCCTACTCTCTGTGTCTGTTTTCTGATACAATCACCTTATCTTTCATGGCTGGCACACTGTGGCCCTTCTTGAACTTCGTCAACATTTTCATAGGATGTCCCATTCGCATCTATCACTCTCATTTGCTCCAATAAATTATTGACTAACGAGATGACATATCGTCGTTAAGCAGAAGACGTCACTTGAACGGGAGTGAATTTGTCAGGATTATCGTAGCCGGTAAAGGCGCATGCGCGGTGCGAACTCATGAGGAGAAGTATGGTAGTTGTAGTGGGGTATATTTTGACAACCGAACATGTGTAAAGAATCAACTCGCTGTCAAATTGAAAACAGCTTTTATTACTAGAAACTGTATGCCTGTAGACATCCTACAATAGCTACAGAAGGTGAAATGTTATATCTTAAAGTGTAAATAATAGTACGTGGTTACAGGTTAGCCATGGGATTTCAACTTATAACATAGCATACAGAAAGCAAAAGATGTACCATTTTACAATCGCTCTCAATAGGTTTTCACTGAAAATATATATCCATGCTGTTCTTCTTTTAAATGTGGCGTACAATTTAGAGTGGAATGTCAACCTATGTATTTCTCCGACTTTATATATACATGAATATATTTAAAAATTATTTTCATCCACGGCTTTATGATGAAATAGGTTGCACAAACTTGGAATACTTTTTGTCTATTGTTTGACGAGAAATCCTAAAGGCACTGCTTGTGGACTTATGAAATTCATGATAGATAAGCGCCTTATTAATGCATTGAAGCGATCTACAATAGATTTTCAGCCTGCTTAAGTTTGGATTTAAAACATAACCTTACGATCCTTTAGCTGGTTAAGTTAAATTTTCATGTACACTTGCCTGAGGAAACATTTACACCCAACTATCAATATTGAATTAAGGATTAGAGAGGAGATGTTTTTAAGATTTTGATAATAAAACATAGTAGCTGACTATAAGATCGCTCAAATGAAGGTTTAAGATAATCATGTATCTTCCTCAAGAATGGAAAAAGGAAAAAAAGGAAATTTTGTCAGCTATACAATGATGCTTTGTTTAAATCCCACGATCTGTAAATATCAAACGTACCTCAAGTCATATAAGAGGCTTGTTTTTATTTCTGCATTTTAGGAGGAAATCTCAAAGTAATTGGAATAAAAACTCAGAAGAGTTATCATATGAAGGAATTTCGACAATTTCGTAAAGAAAGGCCAGGGTCGAGTCCCTCTTCAGTCGGTGACGTTTTGTACTATAATAAAGCTATAGCATAAATCCTCTCGGCAGGATACAAATATGTGTTAGTTTTTCAGTTCTAAACAGTGAACTAATCGAATCAACCCCAGCGGCTTTAAGAAAAATGTTCTGTTGCAGGTGAAGAAAATGTTGGAATTATCATCTAGCAAATACAAGGTTCATTGTTAAATGTCCGAATTTGATATGCTGGAAGCTAACCAGCAGAAAAAAGAATAAAGAACAGGCTTAAACGATGACACATCAGTCCGACATTTATAATAAAACCAAGGACAGCGTTTGGTTCACTTTTTTAGCCACAAAGCTTGTGTTTTTAAAATGTAACTGAGGTACACCTGATCGGCTTTTGATGTCTTAACACGCAACGATGGTCTTGCCTGTGCTTACATCTTCTTCGTCAGAGAATTCTCTGTTTATTGATGACTAAATTTCAGTTAACTGAAAATAACAACTGCAAGTTTGTCAAAATGTTTTTGGCTTTACAATTTCACTCTTTAGTGTTGTTTGTCGTGTCCATAGCAACAATTTTAATGCTTATAGAGTATTACTATGGCGATTAGGAAGAACTAGGAACAACTAGAAAATGCCGGTCTGATTGGTGTGGCTTCCGAAAAGGTATGATAAACCTGTTACTAGTGTCCGCATCACTAAATTACGTTTGGAGCTCTTCAATTTAATGTCAGCAACACTTAGGGGGTGTTCATTTGAGGCGAGCTAGCGAGGTGGACCGAGTAGGCCTTGTTTAGCCGAGATTAATGTTGTTCCTTGTTCCTATGAAGACTTCTTCCAATCTTAACATCGAAGGAGTATGCATATGGAAATATCAGTGGTAAAACTAAGTAAGACTTCAGCAAAAACGAGTGTGATCACGCCAAGTGTGATCTGCTTGCCCTACGAACAAAATTATTGTAAATGAGATCCCATCAGGCAAAGCGAAAGCTCGGCTAAGCGAGTCGGCCCATATAAGCAGGCTTTTATTTGTCTAAAATATATTGTTTTATTATCTTAGATGTGGAAAGACATAGTCAAATAAATAATTAAAGAGTGACGTATCCATACAGTATCAGCTATGGCGCACTTCAGTTGCTAGTTTCATCTTGCGGAAAATGTCCAAAGCATAATGCCGAATTGAATAGAATTGGCGATTATACAAAGTATGTGACCCAGGCGTTATCACCAGATTGATCATACAGCAACACTTTACTTAATATCTATCTCAAAATAGCATCCACTCATAGGGGAAGTGAGCTCTTGCCACAGTATGATTCACAAAAGTGCAGTACCATGGAGCTAGTATATAACCAGTCAAATATAAAATTAGTAACTTTACAGCCTTGTTTAAGAAGTCCAACGATTTCTAGTACATCCACCAATTTTAACGTCCGGCCTGTGAGGCTTAGATAAACATATAGAAAGTGTTACTTTGTGCATTTAATGTGCTTCATTGCTACTAAAGCAATTTGTCATCAGAGATCAGTGTCCTCCTCACGTGGTTCACAGTCCCCTGAATACTAAAATTGCCTTGGAAATTTGAGTCATTGCGCTAAAAACATATTTAAAAGCATTTTTCGTCCGATACTCTTCTGAGTATAAATCGTCAGACAGGAAAGTATAGATAAATGGCAACACTTTTTATAAGAGGCATGGGACAAAACTCGACAACCAAAAATATAAAAAGGCAAAGAGAGAGTGCAAAAATAAAGCATTATTGGAAGAGTCCGAGTGAAGAGGATGTCTTTCTGACTACAGAGTCTTGGTTTTCTTGTTTTAATGTAAACAGACTCTAATAAACTTTGACGAAAGGACGATTTTGCTGTGCCGAAATATCTGCCTCATACATCTTGGCGCATTCTGAATTTTCTAGTAAACGTTGGCCTTCGGCAGAATCGCATGTTTTGGCAGTCATTTTCACTTTGCAAGCTCCAGATGGTTGTTCTCTAGGAGGAATTGATGCTTGGTGTACAGTGGCTGGAACATGTTGCTTGATCCTATCACCCGATCTTTGACAGGATCAAACAACATGCCAGTTTACGCCAAGCATTAATTCTGAAAAGATTTTAAGTATGTTTTTAGAGCAATGTCGCAAGGTTTTAAGATGATTTTCAAGTTTTGTCCTACAAAATGCTTGTTCGAATATAAAAACATTTCCTCTCTTCTCCATCCATCTACTTTTCTTACACTTAATAATGTCCTTTTTGCTAAAAAGAATCTAGTTCGATTAGCCCTGGCATGGTCTCTACTTCAGATTATCAGTCTTACCATCGTGATTTCTATTTCTTGCCTGGCTCCATTAAATATTGTGAGTGTAGCGAACGATGATTCGATTCAGATCAACAAAAGCCTCGAATTCTTTCAACCAGCTATCTACGTCTTCCTCTTTACTGCATGTAGGTATATGTTGGACTGCGCCAATGTTACTGCGAGCACTTGAACCAGGTGTAGACATAATAATCACTACTCAATACATACGGCAGTGCGAATCTAAAAGCATCTCAATCAGTAGGTGACAGAAATGTACTTGTATCATATCCTATGCCACGAGTCGAATCTGAATCGAATCATCATTCGCTACACTCACAAATATTTTCAGTCACAAATATAATCAGTACTCCAACGAGTTGTTCCCTTAAACACCTAAACTCATGACTCTTCAGCAAATGACCAGACTATCTTCCAACTACCACCCATACTCATTTAAAAACCTTTTGTGTGTCGAAAACTTCTATCTAATTAATTTTTCTCGCACTTTAAATTTGTCAATTTCATACCTTCAAGTCTATAACAAACCATTTTGTCTTTTTGTTCACTTCTCCTGCTCTATTCCTTTGTTTTTGATTTTTACTGACGTGGCCTTTTACCCAGTAGTCATATCCATGTTGTGATATCCACGTTGTTATAAGCGACTTACTTATAAAAAGTCATCCGTATTAGTTGGCGTATCAGTGAATATCAGCCCAGACTCCATAAAGACAAGCTACAGCCGTTTGAACTTCGTTATCAAATTCAAGAGCTAGAAATCCTAGAGATGTCGTAAATAATTACTAATCCACGGACCTAACTCTACCTCGATAACGAACTTTTAAAAGACACCAGAGCTAGAATCTCTCATTTGTAAACATGCCTTTAGTAGCGAAGTCACTTGGGCAAAAGTGAATCCCTGAGGGATGCGCCAGTCCCTCTGGTGTAGCTCTTTATGGTGCATTTAGACCTTGTGCTGCCAACTCGACACGCTGCACCTGGCACCTCTTGAAGACTTGAAGGCACCTCTGTGCACCAAAAGTGACTTTGGATGATACTGCAAGCAATTTTCCGAACTTTCGTCAAGATAGTGGTAGCACATCAAGGTATATAAGAAGTCATCTAAGTCACCAGCATAATCAACATTGGAGAAACCACATAAGTTACCATTTGTACATGACTAGCTGAAACCCAGATTGATTTTTCTCTTCAGGGTAAGAGAAAATTTGTTTTGCTGCAGTCATGTGAGGTTCAGTTGGATTGGTGCTGTACTTGGATTTCACACTGACAGACTGTTCTTTGTCTGGAAAACAAGAAATTTCTACTTATAATAAACTTTCAGCAAATGATTGGTATAGCTTTGGGTATGTAGGCTTGCTGATACCATCATTCTTCATCAATCGTGTATTTCAATCACTTTATAGGATACAAGTTTAGCTCCCACTAGTTTTTACTTTTCTTCAAGTTTTTCAATGTGTATGTTTTGATGGAGCCATATGTCTCCAACACTGTCTCGTTAAACAGAGATGTCAAGGATAAGGTGAAGTTCTCCTATATAAGTCATCTTGAATTTTCTGCATAGTTTAAGCTTTATATTACACTTAACATCTCATTGTCCCGCTACGAAAATCAGATGATGAGCATAAAGAGTAACAATAACTTAAATTTTCAGAGTGATGAGTTTGCTGTTCTTCTGAAGTTTACCGGGTTTGTCGAGTTTTATATAAGTCTTTCAAGTTTGTCGTGATTTTTGAAGAGCTTGACGTGTTTTGTCGACTTTCACTTTCAGTGTGATGAGTTTGCTGTTCTTCTGAAGTTTACCGGGTATGTCCAGTTTTATATAAGTCTGTCAAGTTTGTCGTGCTTTTTGAAGAGCTTGACGTGTTTTCTCGTGGTTTTCTTTTCAGTGTGATGAGTTTGCTTTACTTCTGAAGTTTACCTGGTTTGTCGAGTTTTATATAAGTCTGTCAAGTTTGTCGTGCTT